>JAWNPB010000148.1:517500-540000 GCA_035045355.1 Drosophila lacicola | reverse complement strand
GGCAGGCAGCGGGAAACGGAAGCCGCGCGCTGACAGCCAGGCGAAACCAGAAGAAGAAGAAGCAGACGCAGCAGAGGCAGAGGCAGGGGCAGAGGCAGGGGCAGAGGCAGAGGCAGAGACAGAGGCAGAGGCTCAATAATATTTGGTATTCATTTTGGTTCGCCGCGATTCCACGCGGACATTTCGATTTGCAGAACGTAGATCACACACAGCTGTGTGAGTGTGTGTAAGTGTGTGTGTGTAAGTGTGTGTGTGAGTGTGTGTGTGAGTGTGTGTGTGTGCGTGTGTGTGTGAGTGCGTGTTGTCACAGTTTACGACACAATTCTTTGGTAAGCTATTCGAAGTGCTAAAATGTCCAAAAAAGCCTGAAGCAAAATAATATTTTTATACACGCATTATGCTGGAACGTGGTCCACAGCTGGAGAAGATTGCACAGGATGAGGATGAGAACGAGGAGGAGGAGCAGAAGGACGAGGACGTGCCGAATTGCGTGCGAATAGAACGGGAACGGGAACGGGAACAGGAACGGGAACAGGAACGGGAACGGGGACAAGCTAGTGTCAAGTGCCATAAAACACAATTAGTCAAGAGTCATTCGTTGCTTATCGTGTGTATAAGTGTGTCCGTGTGTGAGTGTGTGTGTGTGTGCGTGTGTATAAGTGTGTCCGTGTGTGTGTCCGTGTGCGTGTGCGTGTGTGTGTGTGTGTGTGTGTGTGTGTCAATGCACGCCGCCTGCAATTCCACTTCAAAATGGTTTAATTGCCAACGAATGCGGCTGCATGCATTGCGCATACGTCGCGTATGCCCACATCCAAAATACAGTGATAACTCACCCCAGACGAACGCTCATATTCGAAATATTAAAAACGAACTATTTATGCTTTCTTGGCCAGTTTGTGGTTTGTGAAATGTGACAAATGTTGCCGCCCTTCAAATGATATGCAAAAAGTATGTTAAATAAATAAATAAATAAATGCAATCGAGCTTTTTGGAATTTTCTAAAATGTTCTTACTCCAATTCACACAGAAAATATTAGAACAAACTTTCATATTTCATATTTTATAATATTTAATTGTAAATATTAAATTAAAATAATTAAATATGCAATCGAGCTTTTTGGAATTTTTCTAAAATGTTCTTACTCCAATTCACACAGAAAATATTAGAACAAACTTTCATATGTCATATTTTATAATATTTAATTGTAAATATTAAATTAAAATAATTAATAAGTGCATCAATATTTAATTTTTCGTTTAATACATATGCAAGATTTTAATTCAATTTGAAATTATTTTTTATTTGATTTTTATCTTAAATTTATAAATTCAAAGAAAATTTAAGTCACTCGAGCGAGTTTTCACTGTAGCTGAGCGTTGTGCGCGGTGTTACACACAATTAATCAATACCATGATAATTCCACTCGATTACACACACACACACACACACACACACACACACACACACACACACACAGACACACACACACACACACACACACACACACACACACACACACACACAAATACATAGTCATCCTGCAACTAATCCACAAATCGCCACGAGATGCTGAGTTGACACACGGAATGAACATATGAGAGACAGCTTTTCGCGCTCTTTCCCCGTTTCGAGCACATCAATATAATCTAGACACACACACACACGCACACACACGCACACACACGCACACACACACGCATACACACATAGTATGACATGGGCGTGGCAGGCAGCAAAAAAAAAAAAAATATAGAAATGTATAAATGAAGGAAACTAAAGTTAACTTTCGTTGGCGTTAAACTTGGCGCATATTTTATGGCTAGATGTTGACGTCACACGGTCAGCTGTAACACACACACACACACGCACACACACACACACACACGCACACACACACACACGCACACACACACACACGCACACACACACACACAAGCACACACACACAACAATGATAACCACAGTAAGCAGCCACGAGGACGAAGACGATGACGAGGACATTGCTGACGACGCCCCATTTGCCACTCGGATTTTTTGCCACACACACTCTCACACACACACACACACACACTCTCTCACACACACACACACTCTCTCACACACACACACACTCTCTCTCACACACACACACACAAAGTCCCCGCTTATGCCTTTTATCGAATATCAAAGTGTTGTTGAGATGATTTTTTGGTTTTCCTCCTTTTGCTGTTGTCAGATGAGTTTAACACGTGAAATGTTTAGCCGACACACAACTCACACACACACACACACACTCACACACACACACACATATGCTGAGAAGTGCTTTGTTGTTCCTTAGAATTAAAAGTAAGCAGCCTGTTCAGTTCAAACGGCATTCCAAGCCGTACGACAAAGTGCATTTTTTTAATATTGCCCCTGTTCGTATTGGCAGAGTGTCAAAAGTTCGGTGCGACAAAAGAAACTTTCTAATACCCCGAACCCATTTAAAAATTGCTTAATGGGGTATAATGTGCTTGTGCGAGTGAGAGAAGGCAACATCTCTGAGTTCATAAGGTATATACATATATTCTAGAGTTAATGTAGACATGGCCATTTTTTTAGCCTTAGAATATATTATTATATAACGAACTGCTTTCGATATATCCTTCATTGTAATACTATCGATATATATCGATAGATATAAGATTACAAGAATGAATGTCTGTGTGACGGCGTCGATCTCGGAAACGAACATAGACTGGAAATTCGAAATATATATGTTATATTTTTCTATAAGGAAAACGAACTGCTATCGATATATCCTTCATTGTAATACTATCGATAAATATCGATAGATATAAGATTACAAATATGAGTGAATCTAGAGAAGGACCTGAAATTTGAAATATATATTTTCCTATCGATATATCCTTCATTGTAATACTATCGATATATATCGATAGATATAAGATTACAAGAATGAGTGACTGACATAGACTTGAAATTCGAAATATATATGTTATATTTTTCTATAAGGAAAACGAACTGCTATCGATATATCCTTCATTGTAATACTATCGATAAATATCGATAGATATAATATTACAAATATGAGTTAATCTAGAGAAGGACCTGGAATTTGAAATATATATTTTCCTATAAGGAAAACGAACTGCTATCGATATATCCTTCATTGTTATACTATCGATATATATCGATAGATATAAGATTACAAGAATGAGTGTCTGTGTGACGGCGTCGATCTCGGAAACGAACATAGACTGGAAATTCGAAATATATACATATGTTATATTTTTCTATAAGGAAAACGAACTGCTATCGATATATCCTTCATTGTAATACTATCGATAAATATCGATAGTTAAAAGATTACAAATATTTTACTTTCTTCAATCATCTTCAACTCATTGTTAAAAGTAGAATTTTGATAGCTGGCTAATACAAACTCTTGTTTGCCATATTTAATCTAAATAATAAGTGGGTATCCCCTAGTCGGGCACTCGCGACATGTTCCTTTTTTTTTGTGCCAAGTAAGTCAAATTACAACTGATTCATTTTAGCTGATGCAGACGCCTTGAGTAGAAGGAGGAGGAGGAGGAGCTCCTCCCTCTGGCTGGCTGACAAAGCGAGGCGATAAAATCCATCGATTTGCCGCTTAGGGTTGCTTTTGTAGCACTGCTCGTTACTTTAATAGCAACCAAATTAATAGTTCAATACATTATAAATTACATATCAGCCAGAGATAAGGATTTACACGCTTCGCACAAGCTCGCTTGGGACTTAAGCTGAGCAAAAGTATTGAAATACACACAAGATATTCATGGGGTCATTAGCAGGAACTACAATTTGAAACCAGCTCCAGCTCTTGCAGCTTACTCCAATGTGGCTAGCTTGATTGGGATTATATTTTCCAATATTGCAAAAGTTTTCTTTGAATTTGTACAGCATTTTTTACGCTTATTCTCAACTCTTAGCCCATATTACGATAAGGCTTTAACCGGCTGAATTAAATATGTATTAAGTAGCTGCAAAAAAAAAAGAAGCTAAGCAAGTTTTTCGTCACATATCAAGCTAGTTTTAATACTTGGAGAAACGGAGGAATTTCGTTCTTCATACTTTTCTATTATATTTATGCTTTCTGAGATCCGCGATGTCTTCTTCAATGTGTTTCCCATTTTGTAGTTTTATTTAAAAAGATGTTTCATCAGCATGTTTCTATTATCAGTCAGTTATACAGTCCATTAATTAGTCAGTCAGTCAGTCAATCAATCTGTCAGTCAGTCAGTCAATCAGTCAGTCAATCAGTCAGTCAATCAGTCAGTCAATCAGTCAGTCAATCAGTCAGTCAGTCAGTCCGTCAGTCAGTCAGTCAATCAGTTAGTCAGTCAATCAGTCAGTCAATCAGTCAGTCAATCAGTCAGTCAGTCAGTCCGTCAGTCAGTCAGTCAATCAGTTAGTCAGTCAATCAGTCAGTCAATCAGTCAGTCAGTCAGTCCGTCAGTCAGTCAGTCAATCAGTTAGTCAGTCAATCAGTCAGTCAGTCAGTCAGTCAGTCAGTCAATCAGTCAGTTAGTCAGTCAGTCAGTCAGTCAGTCAGTCAGTCAGTCAGTCAGTCAATCAATCTGTCAGTCAGTCAGTCAGTCAGTCAGTCAATCAGTCAGTCAATCAGTCAGTCAATCAGTCAGTCAGTCAGTCCGTCAGTCAGTCAGTCAATCAGTTAGTCAGTCAATCAGTCAGTCAATCAGTCAGTCAATCAGTTAGTCAGTCAGTCAGTCAGTCAGTCAGTCAGTCAGTCAGTCAGTCAGTCAATCAGTCAGTCAATCAGTCAGTCAATCAGTTAGTCAGTCAGTCAGTCAGTCAGTCAGTCAGTCAGTCAGTCAGTCAGTCAGTCAGTCAGTCAATCAGTCAGTCAGTCAGTCCGTCAGTCAGTCAGTCAATCAGTTAGTCAGTCAATCAGTCAGTCAATCAGTTAGTCAATCAGTTAGTCAGTCAGTCAGTCAGTCAGTCAGTCAGTCAGTCAGTCAGTCAGTCAGTCAGTCAGTCAGTCAGTCAGTCAGTCAGTCAGTCAGTCAATCAGTCAGTCAGTCAGTCAGTCAGTCAGTCCGTCAGTCAGTCAGTCAATCAGTTAGTCAGTCAATCAGTCTGTCAATCAGTCAGTCAATCAGTTAGTCAGTCAGTTAGTCAGTCAGTCAGTCAGTCAGTCAGTCAGTCAGTCAGTCAATCAATCTGTCAGTCAGTCAGTCAGTCAGTCAGTCAATCAGTCAGTCAATCAGTCAGTCAATCAGTCAGTCAATCAGTCAGTCAATCAGTTAGTCAGTCAGTCAGTCAGTCAGTCAGTCAGTCAGTCAGTCAGTCAGTCAGTCAGTCAGTCAGTCAGTCAGTCAGTCAGTCAAATAGCTACTCGCTTTTCCCGTCGTAGCTTTATCCGCGTGCATTTTCTTAATGCCGGTAGAATTTTTCCCACCGCGCTTTCACCTTATCCCTTCCGACCATCTCTTTTTTTTTTGTTTTCTTTTACCAAAGCTTTATTAAAACCCAAGCAGCGTACACATTTTCGCTGTGTTGTATACTACACACATAATAGCAGAAATTATGCAAGTGGAAACGGCATTGTTCGTGTAATTCGCACCAATTCCTAAAATATGCACAGTCTCCCCCTTCTGTATGAATTTATTAACGAGAAAGAAGGGCTATCTTCGGCACGCCGAAGGTTTAATACCCTTGCAGGGCGAACCTTTTCATAATGCTTTGCTCGTATCTAAGAAGCACAGGGAAAATAGTTAACGCCGAGTATGGTGAAAATATATTGATAAACAAAAAAGTTTTTCATACAAGAACCTCAATTTCGATCGGTCGTTTCTATGGCAGCTATATGATATAGTAATCCGAAGTAAATAAGAATTTGGGTAAATGTAGGGAACATAGTGAAACGTATAAATGGCGAGTTTGGTCAAGATATCTAGAAAAACAAAAAAGTTTTCCATACAACAACTTAATTTACGACCGATTGTTCCTATGGCAGCTATATGATATAGTGGTCCGATGTTGATAGGATTTGGCATATACATAAAACTCATAATAAAACTAATAAATGACGAGTTTGGTTAAGATATCTTAATAAACAAAAAAGTTTTTCATATAAGAATCTACTTATCGAACGATAGAAACAGACGGACAGACAGATACTGATCGAGAATATATGTATATACTCTATGGGGTCGGATTGATCTCCTTTTTCTTACTCAGCTCGAGACAAAATTATAATTAATAATAAATACTGTCTTCCGTCTTCTCTTGGGCTTAATTGACTAATCGATAAATAATCGATTTTAGTTGACTGTCAAAACAAGAGACACATTTTAATTATTATTAGCTTCCAAAATGTTTTACCCTTTCTTCTTGATTTTTATTAATTTATCAAGCATTTACCTGAAAGAATCGACATTAATTGACTAATCGATAAATAATCGATTTAAGTTGACTGTCAAAACAAGCGACACATTTTAATTATTATTAGCTACAAAATGTTTTACCCTTTCTTCTTGATTTTTATTAATTTATCAAGCATTTACCTGAAAGAATCGACATTAATTGACTAATCGATAAATAATCGATTTTAGTTGACTGTCAAAACAAGAGACAAATTTTAATTATTATTAGCTACAAAATGTTTTACCCTTTCTTCTTGATTTTTATTAATTTATCAAGCATTTACCTGAAAGAATCGACAATTACGGCTGCAATTGAACCGGCGACCTCTCGTCTGTTAGTTTGACGCTCTAGGCCAGACAAACGCATGACTTTCTGAGGGTATTTTTGCAAGTTCGCCATAGAAACTTTAACAACTTGCGGGTGAAATATTCCATTTAGCTGTAATTGTTGGGTGCGGTCTCTCTGCAGTCAGTCTGACTGAATAGTCGGGACTCTTTTGTGAGACTTTCAGGTATGTGCGAAGCTGTGGAGACCGCTGAGTGGTAAATGGTAAATGCCGGAGCACTTACTACGGCCAATGCAAATCGCGTGTTGTCCGGAATGACCGCAGCTGGTTGGACCCGAAGGAGTTAGTTGCTGCCCATTTACGACCTGACCTGTTTGTCCCAACAGACCGGCAAAGCATAAACAGCTCTGCTTGGACTGTTGACCGCAAAGATGCGGCTGCACTCGTCAAGCGAAAGGGTGTTGAGGGCAGTAGGAGCTCTGTTTATGCCCTTAAAACTGGATAAAAAGGGTATAATGTATTTGTGCAAATGTATGTAACAGGCAGAAGTTTGCATCCCCGACCCCATTAAGTATATATGTATATATATTATTCATCAGTATCAATAACCGAGTCGAACTAGGCAAGGATTTCAGAACCTATAAGAGCTAGAGACTTGGAATTTGGAATGACTTAGAATAACTCGCCCCGTTTCCAAGTAATCGATAAAAGTTGATGTCGAAATCCTGGTTTTTGCGAAAATCTCGCAAGTTATAAGAGCTAGAGTCACCAACCTTTGTATTGCCCACCAATTTAGTCACAATTCGAATGCAATTGTCTTTTTGAGAATATTTATATATATTCTATAGCACAAGAAGATCTAATGTTCAAAATTTCATCAAGATCGGTTAAGAAACACAAAACTTATTGAGGAAAACGTTAGCTTACATTAACACGTGTTTGCAGCAGCTAGCGCAAAGCGCAAGAAATTGCCCACCAATTTAGTCACGATTCGAATGCAATTGTCTTTTTGTGAATATTTATATATATTCTATAGCACAAGAAGATCTAATGTTCAAAATTTCATCAAGATCGGTTAAGAAACACAAAACTTATTGAAGAAAACGTTAGCTTGCATTGACACGTGTTTGCAGCAGCTAGCGCAAAGCGCAAGAAATTGCCCACCAATTTAGTCACAATTCGAATGCAATTGTCTTTTTGTGAATATTTATATATATTCTATAGCACAAGAAGATCTAATGTTCAAAATTTCATCAAGATCGGTTAAGAAACACAAAACTTATTGAGGAAAACGTTAGCTGACATTGACACGTGTTTGCAGCAGCTAGCGCAAAGCGCAAGAAATGCTGTATTAACTACTATTAACAGTATTGTAATTGCGTTAGCCGAGGCTTCCGGGCATCGCCTTGTCGGGAACTTCCGGCTAGAGCCACCTAGTTGTTCTATTCTGGGTAAAGAACGCATCATTAGCAGCTTGGTGTATATAATAAAGCAATAGACTGGTCCAAAACAGAAACCGAATTTTAAGTACGAACTGCTGGCGACAGCTGCAACTTCTGCCGCAGCCGCAGCCTCACACACGGACAGCCTGTCAACAAACCGAAACCCAAACCGAAACCTTAGCTATAACCCGCAACCCAAAAACCGACTCCGCTCCGCTCGGCTCGGCTGAGGCCGAGGCGACCGCAGGGCAGGGCCTCGGCCAGATTGTTGCTGCTGTTTTTCCAGAACAAATCGAGCTCGCAGCCGGAGCATTATGTGTAAATAATAACTAGCAATGTTCAGCCCGACTAAGGAATACCCTTCCCACACTTTATAGACAAGGAAAAAGCATTCTTGATTAATTTCGGTGCTCATAATCCGATATTTATTACAATAGCAAGGCGTAGGGATTTAAGGGTTTTTTTGAGCTCTTAAAATGTTCGAGTTATGCTTGAAAGCCATTACACCCTTTTTTTGGCCAGGGTATACAAAAGTTGAAGCCATGCGTAAAAGAGTCCAAGTTCAAAAGTCTTGATGCGGCCAGGAATATTGGATTGGGGTTGGGGTTGGGCAGCATCGGTTGACCTGAAACCGACTGTGCGCATCCTTGCGGCCCAATTAGGCGGACTTGCCTTGGCTGCACGTAGTCCACAAGTATTTATGCGAAACTACTTTAACTCAGCTCTCTCGCCCTCTATCTACATCTTCTGATTTCTCTGTCTCTGTCTGGCTGCGTTAGAAATTTTTTCCTGCGTTTTCCTGCTCGGTTTGACTTCGTTGGGGCACGGCCATCCTTTTTCATTTGACTCTGGTTCACTCTCCTCCGACTCCGACTCCCTTTGCTCCTCTTTGGCCATTTGTTTCGGTCTTGTTGCTGGATTTTGCACCGCAAACAAGGCATTGTCTGTTGTCAGTCTGCAAACTGCAAGGACTTTGCCATGGGCCACGTATTTTGCGGCTTTCAAGCTCTCTGACTTTCAATAAACAAGTCACTCGACTAGTTGCGCAAATGGAACTCGCACCAGCCACATACATCCCATTGCTGATCATAAAAATTTATGAACAGTAACATACTTTCAATGTAAGTTGGCAATATTAAATCTCATTCACGATTGCCAGCATTACATACATTAATGGCCTGTTCCCTCATAGTATGGCCATGCCTTACATTTTTAGGCTAGCCTCTTTGTTCCTCATGATTAATGACACCGTAAAGCCGCACAAAACGATGGCTCAATGAGCGCCAGAAGTAATTAAAAAGACAACCTTACGCTAAAGTGGGCAGTAAAAGGAAAAAATAAAAATGCTACAGGGTATCTGCTAGTCGGGCACCCTCAACTCTACTGCTCAGTAGTACTTTAAGTCAAATATAGACATATGTCTGATTATATATACTTGGAGCTGAGTCGGTCCACCTGACCCCGAGCGCACTGATTTTGAATATTTAATAAAAATCGGACCTTAGAGTCCGATTTTCGTCAAAAATAAAGAAAAGGCTCAACTGCTCTACAAAGTGTGCAGCTTACGAGGTGCATGCGTATATAATAGCCTGATTCCACTGTGCTCAAAATATTTTACATATATCTACAAACTTCACATTCTGCGATTCCATTGGCAAGTTTCGGTTGTCGGTGACATTTGAATGGCAAAATACTTTTATATTTTTCATAAAATCGATACGAAATTCGATAAATCATCGCAAAAAAAAAAAAACCAATAACTCGGAGCAATTAGCAACATTTTTTTTGCAAATGTGAAAAATGTGGTTGCTTATGGGAAAACGTGCAGGCCACATTTTTCACATTTAAAATGTGACAATCGCCAAAAAAAATGTGGTTTCTTAACGAAACGGAAAAGCGTAAGTACAGGCCACATATTTAAAATGTAACATTCGCAGAAAATGTAAGAAATGTTGACAGTGGAATTAGGCTATTACTCGAGGCAATTTCCAACATTTTCTGCAAATGTGAAAAATGTGGTTTCTTAACGAAACGGAAAAACGTACAGGCCACATATTTAAAATGTAACATTCGCAGAAAATGTAAGAAATGTTGACAGTGGAATTAGGCTATTACTCGGGGCAATTTCCAACATTTTCTGCAAATGTGAAAAATGTGGTTTCTTAACGAAACGGAAAAACGTAAGTACAGGCCACATATTTAAAATGTAACATTCGCAGAAAATGTAAGAAATGTTGACAGTGGAATTAGGCTATTACTCGGGGCAATTTCCAACATTTTCTGCAAATGTGAAAAATGTGGTTTCTTAACGAAACGGAAAAGCGTAAGTACAGGCCACATATTTAAAATGTAACATTCGCAGAAAATGTAAGAAATGTTGATAGTGGAATTAGACTATTACTCGGGGCAATTTCCAACATTTTCTGCAAATGTGAAAAATGTGGTTTCTTAACGAAACGGAACAGCGTAAGTACAGGCCACATATTTAAAAAATGTAACATTCACAGAAAATGTAAGAAATGTTGATAGTGGAATTAGGCCATCGAGCAGGGTATCTGCTAGTCGGGCACGCTTTTTTTCTGCTGATTTAAGCACGACGCTGTTGAAGTATTCGCTCGACCCGCAACTGACAGCTGGCGCTGGCTTCGGGGACTTAGTGGCATCGACAAGGACTCAAGCATCGATTACAGGTGTTGAAAGCGCCCGGCGCTTAACGACACGAACATGCTTCAATGGCATATTAATGTGCACTTTGATCCACCGACCGACCGACCGACCGACCGACCGCTCCTTGACCATCCCAGGCCCATTGTTCACCCTGTTATTGTGGCTCGATGCGGTCAGTGAGCGATGGACTTGGGTATTTGTAATGCCGCATGTAGACAATGTGTAAACAGGGCTAACAAGGTGAGTGCCCGGCAACTGCATTACCATTCCCCTTCGCATACCCATTTTGCCACAGCAAAATGATAACTGGTCGAGTAATTATGCATTGCTCCTGCTCCCAGCTGCACCGGTGCGCATATATAGAGAGATTGTCAACCCCAGCAGGAGCTGGCAATGCCTAAAAATAGTTGTCAGCTTCTGTACGTTCTGTGAAAAATGACTTTTCGATGGACGAGTGATAAATGAGGTGACGCTTGGACAACAAAAAGAAAAAGAAGAAAAGAAGAATAAACTGAAATACTTATCATTTAGTCTGGGCTAGGTCCGGCGATTTGCGGCACAGTCATTCAATCATTTATTGACAGCAACAATGAGTCCAGTCCAGCCGCAGCTGTTATTGGGTTAACCGCCTCAAAGTGTAAATTGTCGTATCCATAATTTGCCATTTACAATTCGGAAATTTTGGTAGCTGTGTTGGCCAAAAAAAAGCTAAATCCAACGTTCACACAAAAGAGCGAATTTCTCTAATAAACATTTGGTCTTGAGCGAATCAAATTCCACTGTCAACATTTTCGACATTTTTTGCGAATGTAACATTTCATTCTAATGTCAAATATGTTGCCTGTACGTTTTTCCACATTTTTCACATTTGCTAAAAATGTTGGTATTTGCCCCGGGTAATAGCCTAATTCCACTGTCAACATTTCTTACATTTTTTTTGCGAATGTAACATTTGATTTTTTCATTTTTCACATTTGCAAGAAATGTTGGCATTCGAACCGAGTAATTCGTGTGCTAATGGAATCGCAGAATGTGAAGTTCGTAAATGTAACATATGTTGAGCATAGTGGAAGCAGCCTAAGATATCTCAAAAAAACAGATTGATTATACTTACCTTTAGATATGATATAGATAAGTCCGATGTGGATACAATTTGGCTATGCCAGAGCTTACAATTGCAAAGTTTGGTCAAAACGTGGCATCGGAAAATGGCCAAAGTTAGCCGGAAAATAGCTGAATGGGCAACACGGCTGCCGGCACATAATGATCGAGTGGAAGTGAAAACATAATTGATGCCGCATGTTAATCATACGTCCCATTGTACATGTTATAGAATTTTTTGTTGGTTAACCAACGAATGCCATAGTAAAACATAATTTGAACGGCAACTCCTCGAATTGAGTACAACAAATACTTGGCCAAAGGACGGATGTCAGGGGCCAGGCCGCAAATGAGCCTAACTCGATAATCGGGCAATCAAAGTTTATCGCGTTTCCCCGTTGCCAGATGGGGGTAGAAGGACGCGTGTGTGTGCACGGTTCCAGGCTAAATATGGCCCTGATAGTAGTCCATAATCGTTTGTTGTGTCTGCGCTGAGGTCAAAGCAATACAATTTTATATTCAACTACATGGACAGCCGCAGCCAAGAGGCCCCGGCAGAGGCTCAATGTGGCCTCTGGGTTGGACCTAATGTGGCCTCTAGGTTGGACCTAATGTGGCCTCTGGGTTGGACCTAATGTGGCCTCTAGGTTGGACCTAATGTAAATGGCCTTCAAAATGGTACAGTCCTTTGTATAATCGTCATATTTAATGCCAATATGACCGGGCTGGAAAGTCTGCTGCGTTTTGTTCTCCATGTTTTAAGTGCAATTGTGAATAGTCTAAAATTATGTTTGTCGAGCGCAAAGATTATAAGATTAGAATGTTTTTAAAGGGAGTTGAGCTGTAAGGGTACGGGTATTTTCCAGTCGGTCACCTACTCGTTTCTCTGGGTTGGACCTAATGTGGCCTCTAGGTTGGACCTAATGTGGCCTCTAGGTTGGACCTAATGTAAATGGCCTTCAAAATGGTACAGTCCTTTGTATAATCGTCATATTTAATGCCAATATGACCGGGCTGGAAAGTCTGCTGCGTTTTGTTCTCCATGTTTTAAGTGCAATTGTGAATAGTCTAAAATTATGTTTGTCGAGCGCAAAGATTATAAGATTAGAATGTTTTTAAAGGGAGCTGAGCTGTACGGGTACGGGTATTTTCCAGTCGGTCACCTACTCGTTTCTCTCAGTGTTCGGTGCCATAAACTGTCAGCTAGATCGAAGCTGTTGCATTGTTTGTTTTGCGGGCCAAGTCAACGACGCTTTATGTGTCCGGGATCAAGCTGGGCCTCAATCGAATGCCCCACTGTGCTCGTGCCCGTCAAAATGCTGAACAAAGGCGCTGCCAGCACCATAAACAGTTGGGAATTGGGAAGTGTTTTTTGGTTGGGTCTGGAAACGAATTCAATTTCCATACAATTATTACACAATTTCTTTTCAAATGAACCACATGAAAGTCGGCAAATGTTTTTTATACCCTTGCAGAGGCTATTATAATTTTGTCTCGAAATGTGTAACGCATAGAAGTAGACATCAACGACCCCATTAAGTAAATATATTCTTGATCAGTATCAACAGCCGAGGCGATATAGCCACATCCGTCCGTCTGTTTCTATCGTTCGAGAAGTAGATTCTTATATAAAAAACTTTTTTGTTTATTAAGTTATCTTTACCAAACTCGGCATTTATTAGTTTTACTATGAGTTTTATATTTATGCAAAATCCTATCAACATCGGACCACTATATCATATAGCTGCCATAGAAACGATCGGTCGAAAAGTAGATTCTTATATGAAAAACTTTTTTGTTTATTAAGTTATCTTAACCAAACTCGGCATTTATTAGTTTTACTATGAGTTTTATATATATGCAAAATCCTATCAACATCGGACCACTATATCATATAGCTGCCATAGGAACAATCGGTCGAAAAGTAGGTTCTTGTATGAACAACTTTTTATATTTTTAAGTATCTAAATATCCATTCTCGGGCATTATGCAAAAGTTTGGGTCTGCGAGGGTATTAAATGTTCGGCGTGCCGAAGTTAGCTCTGCTTTCTCGTTTTTTTTTTGTTGAAAGATTTGATTTGGGTAGAAAACTGAGCTCAGTTTTCAATTGCGCACAAACAAGATATAAGCAATCAGTGGAAGCAAAGTAAGTGCCAGAGTGCCTCAAAATTCAAATCAGGCCGACTAGCTCGCATGTGCGTCTATTGTTAGAAATATGCGAGGGTGTGCGTGCTGTGGAATAGAAAACCATTATAAATTCCCAACTGGCATAGACACACACACACAAACACACGCACACACACACATAGACACAGCAGACAATCAGTCGTCAGACATTTGTTATGGCCCAGGCCCAGGCTCAGGCAAGTCTCTGGCCCAGTTCCAGGCCCATCTCCAGTCTATGCCCATGGCCATCCAATAATAAACATTAAACATCATGTAAATATCGTTTGTTTGAATTTCTGCCGCTCCGTTCTGAGTTTGTTCTATCAATTTATTCAACAAGTCGACGCTGAGATACCCTTTCTTAGTTTCCCCTCCAGACCACGCATATAATTAATACGCTTAATTCGCAATTTACGTAGCTGCTGTGCTTCATCTTCCAGTTTTTCTAATTAACTTCGGTATTTGGAGGCCGTTCATTAGGCAATTTTCAATTTTCAGCTCATCAATTTGTAAGACTTTTTTTCGGGTAGAAATAATTGATGAAATATTTGGAATCTATAATTAGTTTTAAGTATCTCGTCTGAAAATCGATATTTGTTGAGAATTCAAGCTCTAGATTTTTCGAGACATTCACACGAACAGACGGATAGGCAGGCAGACGGACGGATCAAGACCTGATCAAGAATATATATAGCTTATATGCCTGTTACATAAATTTGCACAAAATCACATTTTCAATAGGTTCGGGGCTATATTGTCAATAATCATTGGGTTCGGCCATTCGACTGCCTTAGACTGCGAAATATTGGGTAAAATAAACACACACACACACACACACACACACGCACACACACACACACAGCCACACAGCAGCCAGGCAATCAGTCTTTATACTTGTCAGCGGGCATAACAAGATTCATTTTTTACGGCTGAATGTACACGCACACACATTTATATATATACAGTATATATCAACACACACACACACACACACACACACACACACACACACACACACACACATATGCACATTAAACGGCGAATTGGATTTATGCGACCCTGAATTGCGCTCTCATTTAATTAGCAAAGTTTTTAAATGGATATTAGGGTATAAATATATATATATGTATATGCGTGCATGTGTGTGTGCGTGTGTGTGTGTGTGTGTGTGTGTGTGTGTGTGTGTGTGTGTGTGTGTGTGCAAAAGCCACGCCCAACAGACACGCCCACTACATGGCTTTACTCTAGATTTTCTTAGACCGTTTTCATCTTAGCTTTTACTTTCTAAATACCAAAGGACGACAAATGCGGTGGCGGGGCGGGGCCGGGAGGGGAGGGGGGGGGGGAGGGGGGATGGGGTTGCAGAGCTTTGGTCAACTGTAGCAAGGTTCCATGTACCTGAGCTTATGTTCTCAAGTCAACCAACATGCACAGTTAAGAGTGGCCCGACCAGTAGATACCCTGCATTCAGCTGCGAAATATGCACATGTGAATACATCTTAATATATGTGTTGACTGATTGACTGACTGACTGATTGACTGCCTGACTGATTGACTGCCTGACTGATTGACTACCTGACTGATTGACTGCCTAAACGATTGACTATCTGACTGTTTGAGTGCCTGACTGATTGACTGTCTGGCTGATTGACTGCCTGACTGATTGACTGCCTGACTGATTGACTATCTGACTGATTGATTGCCTGACTGATTGACTGCCTGACTGATTGACTGCCTGACTGATTGACTGCCTGACTGATTGACTGCCTGACTGATGGACTGCCTGACTGATTGACTGCCTGACTGATTGACTGCCTGGCTGATTGACTGTCTGACTGATTGACTGCCTGACTGATTGACTGCCTGACTGATTGACAGCCTAACTGACTGATTGACTGCCTGACTGATTGACTGCCTGACTGATGGACTGCCTGACTGATTGACTGCCTGACTGATTGACTGCCTGACTGATTGACTGACCGACTGACCGACTGATTGACTGCTTGGTTGATTGACGGCCTGACTGATTGACTGCCTGACTGATTGACAGCCTAACTGACTGATTGACTGCCTGACTGATTGTCTGCCTGACTGATTGACTGCCTGACTGATTGACTGCCTGACTGATTAACTGCCTGACTGATTGACTGCCTGGCTGATTGACGGTCTGCCTGATTGACTGTCTGATTGACTGCCTGACTGATGGACTGATTGAATGATTGACTGTATGACTGACCGGCTTAATGAGTGACCAATTGACGGACGGACTACTTGAGTGATGATTGACTAACTAAAACGATTGACTGACTCTTCAACTGATTGACTGAGTGCATAACAGACTAACTGACTGATTGATTGACGATGATTGATGTTCTTATGCTCAAATCACGGGGACGGTAAATCGATATTTATCAATTTTGGACTGACTGACTGACTGAACGATTGACTGACTGAGTGCATGACTGACAAAATGTCTAACTGATTGATTGACGATGACGATGATTGACGATTTTATTAACTTGATATACCCCATTGTCAATATGGAACACGGGGTGTAAGAGCCGCCTAAGACGAATCTTAATTAAAATTGTGTCGTGTTGGCGCATTTGAAAGCCTAACTGGGACAGAATCAACAAAAACTGTTGAACTAGTTTGTGTGTGTGAGAGAGTTGAGAGATGGGCAACACTTACCGGTTGGACTCGGCGTCAAGGACATCATATCGAAATGGATGTTCTTCTGCTCGAACGAATAGTCCTTGAGAAAGGTGAGCTTGGCGCCGCGCGTCTTTGTTAGCCCGGTGACCGCATTGTTAATGCTGCGCAAATATTCGCGCTTACCAAAATTCGTGTGCGGTGCAATCAGGCCGATATTCAGCTGCTCCTTGTTGGCGCCAACGCTTTTGCTGCTCAGGCTGTTCCCGCCATTGGTCAGACGCAGCGACTCGCTGCACGGCCATGCATTCAATATTAATAGCAGCGGCAAAAGTGGCAGCATTTTAGATGACTTTCTGAAACTTTTTCTTATATTGCTATTGTGAACTCTGTTGCTGTTGCTGGCAGTGTTGCAGTTGTTGCAGTTGTTGTTGTTGTTAGTTTCGCCAATATCTAATGCTGCATTGATATGGCAATTGTCAGCAGCATCGCCTGTTGCTGTTGTTGTTGCTGACAGCTTGGCAGCCAATGTTGCTCTTGTTCTTATACATTTCAGCTTTACTTTTGTTTTGCTGCTGCTGCTGCCCCGCCCCAGCTGTTTGCTGTTAATATTGCTGCTGCTGTTGCTGTAGTCCTGCTGCTGCTGCTGCTGTTGCTGTAGTCCTGCTGCTGCTGCTGCTTTTGCTGTAGTCCTGCTGCTGCTGCTTTTGCTGTAGTCCTGCTGCTGCTGCTGTAGTCCTGCTGCTGCTGCTTTTGCTGTAGTCCTGCTGCTGCTGCTGTTGCTGTAGTCCTGCTGCTGCTGTTGCTGTAGTCCTGCTGCTGCTGTTGCTGTAGTCCTGCTGCTGCTGCTGCTGCTCTTGCTGTAGTCCTGCTGCTGCTGCTGCACAGCATGGCGCATTGATTCGACCATCACCCAGACCAATATGCGCTCTAATTATATTTAATTTAATTTAAATAACAGCTGCCCCGCCCCAGCTGTTTGCTGTTAATATTGCTGCTGCTTGTGCTGTAGTCCTGCTGCTGCTGCTGCTGCTGTTGCTGTAGTCCTGCTGCTGCTGCTGCTGTTGCTGTAGTCCTGCTGCTGCTGCTGCTGTTCTCGATTTTTTTTTATTGCTGCCTTCGTTTCGATTTCAGCTCATTTGGGTTTCATTTCATCAGCATCAGCACCTGATTATCCACTTGCTTTTTAGAGCTATGTTTTTTCTTTGTTCATTTTTTTTTTTTGGTGTTGGATGGATTGGGTTCATCTACAGTTGCATCTATCTATAAAAAGTTCTAGAGTCGTCTAACTTATTGGAATTACTGCCTTCAGTGTGCATTGCTAATTTTAAACACGAACAAGTAAAAGTCACACACACACACACACACACACAGCAGCTGTAACGACTTGACGCCTTCCGTTTCCGTCCCTAATTTGTTGCTTGTTGTTGAATGGCAGCAACAGCATGGCCAATTGACAGCTGTAGCTGTTGCTGTTGCTGTTGCTGTTGTTGCTGATAGCCTGGTCGCCCGCTTGGCCCACTGTGAAGTGCTTCTATTTATGGGCGCACAGGTGGCACTTGTTGTCGTCGGAGCAAAATGAGCTCAGAGATTAATTCAATTTACGCTGAATATGAATGTTTGCGTATACAGAAATATGTAAATCTACTACACACACAGACGCAGAGACATCCGGCTGCTGCTAATAAATTGTGTCAGGTGAGAGCTTTAATGTGTCGCTTTGACTTTGGCAAAGTTTGTTTAATTATTATTTTTTTTTTCACCACCACCCCCCAGCGCCCGGCTGTCCTTGATTTACAGCTGAAGCGTGCAGCGTGGCACGATTGCAATTATTGTGAACGTGTGGCATGCGGCTGACCTCTGGCTTTCAATTTGCCGGTTGTTGGTTTTGGACATTCTGCATACTTATGCGTATTATTCCGCTTCTATTCATTTTCATTAGCATTTGCATTAGCATTGCTAGATTCGAGTTAACCTTCGCCTAAGCAGTAGCGTTGAAATTGGCATTAGCGTTAGCCTTGACCATTATTCGAATTAGGGCTAGCCTAAGTAGTAGGGTTAGCATTAGCAAATTTGCACTCATTATCATTAGCATTAGCATTTATCATTGTCATTAGCATTAGCATTAGCATTAGAATTAGCATTAGCATTAGCATTAGCATTAGCATTAGCATTAGCATTAGCATTAGCATTAGCATTAGCATTAGCATTAGCATTAGCATTAGCATTAGCATTAGCATTAGCATTAGCATTAGCATTAGCATTAGCATTAGCATTAGCATTAGCATTAGCATTAGCATTATGATTATCATTATCATTATCATTATCATTATCATTATCATTATCATTATCATTATCATTATCATTATCATTATCATTATCATTATCATTATCATTATCATTATCATTATCATTATCATTATCATTATCATTATCATTATCATTATCATTATCATTATCATTATCATTATCATTATCATTATCATTATCATTATCATTATCATTATCATTATCATTATCATTATCATTATCATTATCATTATCATTATCATTATCATTATCATTATTATTATCTTTATCTTTATCTTTATCTTTATCTTTATCTTTATCATTATCTTTATCTTTATCTTTATCTTTATCTTTATATTTTTTATTATTCTCGCTGTTATTATCATTATGATTATTATTTTCATTAACATTGCTATTATTTTTTATCATTATCATTATTATTATAATAATTTGTATTATTCCAATTTTTATTATCATTATGATTATTATTTTCATGAATATTGCTATAAGCATTATTGACATTGATGTTCTCGAAATATTGCTAGGTGCCTTAAGTTATTTATCTTTCGCTTGGGCGTAGCCGCTGCTGCTTGGCTTGGCTGCTGTTTTAGATTGTGGGGCCTAGTGGGACCTAGTGGGGCCTAGTGGGGCCTAGTGGGTCATAGTGCTTTCTACGTCAGCACATTGTGCCGTTGTGGCGGCTGTCGGCCTTGCTTCGCCTGTCGCCTGTCGCCTTCACTCGTGTTTGTTCGGGTTGCAGCTAAAGCTGAGGGCGTTGCTGTTGACACTGGAACTCTTAGCTGGCAACTGGTATTGGATGCTGCTGATGCTAAGGCTGCTTGACTGTCGGCTGCCAGCTTTTGCCCCCCCCCCACCAATTTGTTGGGCGTTTTGAGTGACTGGCACACTGTTTTTTTTTCCCCCAACTTAGTTGCTGTCGAACGTCTGCATATAACTGCCTGTGCATGTGTGTGTGTGTGTGTGTGTGTGTGTCTGTGTGTGTGTGTGTGTGTGTGAATGCCTTGTTGTTGACCCAATGTAGCGGGACAAAGCAGTGATTACTTTTGCGGTTGGTCTTTTTAAGCCGCAACAACAACTGCAATAGCCAAAGACACAGAAGGTCACATAGACACACATCGACACACACACACATGCCCACCAATACACACACAAGCACACACAAGCTGGCCATAAAATGCGTTGTCTTTTATTCGCCTATATCTTATTTTTTGTTGCTGCTGTCTATGTCTATGTCTATGGCCAGCGTCTGAGCCTATGTTATAAACACACGCACACACAGCGACAGCGACAAAAGTGGAATTTATAACACACACAACGTGCGTATTTAGACGATATACTCATCTATATGTACGTACGTTCATGACAAGGCAGCAATAAATTGTATCTTATGAAAACCAAATAAACCAAGCTCCTGTTTCTCCGGTCTCCAGGCTATGTTCGGTTCGGTCTCCCCTCCGATTCGTATACCCTATAACCCTCCCCCTTCGGTTTGTCTTGGCCCCATGTAGTTTAAGTGTCCCGTTTATCGGACGTGAAATGAATTCACAGCGCTTTTGGCCGGATTCGGGAATTTCATTTTGTACAGTGGACGCTCCCAAATTAAAACTGCGAGAAAATGTAAAAGTGGTCCTCATATTAGAATCGTGCATGGAATTCTTATTGGGAATATCATTATTATTATAATGATTAGTATTGTTATTTATAATTGTTATTAGTTAAACTGTTTTAATTATTATTACTCTAATGATTATTTATAATTGTTATTTGTTTTACTGGTTTTATTATTATTTTGAATGCCATTATCATTAATCTAGTTATCAGACAAATATATACACTCATAATTGTTATAATGATTATTATTATTATTTATAATTGTTATTAGTAATACTGTATTTATTATCATCATCATTATTTTTTATAATTGGTATTTTTTTACTGTATTTTTTTATTATATCTGTAACTATTAATACGAACATCAATATTATTATAATGATTAGTATTATTATTTATAATTGTTATTAGTTTAACTGTTTTAATTATTATTACTCTAATGTTTATTATTAATATTATTTATAATTGTTATTTGTTTTACTGTATTTATTATTATTTTTGTTATTATTAAAGTGAACATCATTGTTATTATAATGATTACTATTATTATTTATAATTGTTATTAGTAATACTGTATTTATTATCATCATCATTATTTTTTATAATTGGTATTTTTTTACTGTATTTTTTTAATACATATATCTGTAACTATTAATACGAACATCAATATTATTATAATGATTATTAGTATTATTTGTAACTGTTATTTATTATTATTTCTGTTGTGATTAATATGAACATCATTATTATTATAATGATTAGTATTATTATTTATAATTGTTATTAGTTTAACTGTTTTAATTATTATTACTCTAATGATTATTATTAATATTATTTATAATTGTTATTTGTTTTACTGTATTTATTATTATTTTTGTTATTATTAAAGTGAACATCATTATTATTATAATGATTAGTATTATTATTTATAATTGTTATTAGTTAAACTGTTTTAATTATTATTACTCTAATGTTTATTATTAATATTATTTATAATTGTTATTTGTTTTACTGGTTTTATTATTATTTTGAATGCCATTATCATTAATCTAGTTATCAGACAAATATATACACTCATAATTATTATAATGATTAGTATTATTATTTATAATTGTTATTAGTAATACTGTATTTATTATCATTATCATTATTTTTTATAATTGGTATTTTTTTACTGTATTTTTTTAATACATATATCTGTAACTATTAATACGAACATCAATATTTTTATAATGATTATTATAATTATTTGTAACTGTTATTTATTATTATTTCTGTTGTGATTAATATGAACATCATTATTATTATAATGATTAGTATTATTATTTATAATTGTTATTTTTTCAAATTCGCATAACCCAATTAACTATTGAATATGTGCATACCCTGCACTCACAATAATCTGACCAGTTACAAGCGACATCTGCCCTCTTAGTGTTTACTGCGAGGTATTGTCTAGTCGAGCATCCTGACTAACTATTGAATATGTGCCTGCACCCTGCACTCACAATAATCTGACACCTTGGCGCAAATAAAGTCAATCTACAGTTACAAGCGACATCTTCTCGACTATCGTTTAGTGCGAGGTATTGTCTAGTCGAGCATACCCACTGCTGCGATAGTTGTGTGTCTGGGTTGCTCCTGCAGCGGTTTTATCATTATCAACTGTCCTTTGGCGTTGCTTTTTGTTGTCATTTTTATGACTTTTACTGCGGCCCGAGCCACAACAATTCTCCGCGACAGCTTCTCGACTCACACACACACACATACACACGCACACACACGCACACGCCCCAGTCGCACATACACAAGAAAAAAAAAAGAAGAAGAAGAAGAAGAAGGGTTTAGCG
>JAWNPB010000148.1:490000-515000 GCA_035045355.1 Drosophila lacicola | reverse complement strand
TAATGTTTGATAAAAAACAAAATAAAATAGAATAATAATTATGCGCAAATAATATGCCCAATTAGCTGTAAATCTGAGGCGAATCATTGCACTAGTGCAACAGTCTGGCAGCACTGGCTGCGGACCGACACTGCAAGTAACGGGCAGAGGAAGCGCGAGAGAGAGAGAGAGAGAGAGAAAGAGAGATGCTGCGCAGGTCAGAATAAACAGCAGAGCTGCGGCGCTGCAGAGTTGCCCTCGCTGAGGTCAGAGCTTCGTTTCGGGTTCGCTTCGTTTCGTTTCGTTTCGGGTTTCGTTTCGTTTCGGGCTCAGTTTGGTTCGGCTTTCTGGCAAGGCTGCAAAAACCACGTGTTGATTTGTTTTGATTATGCGCATTTTGCCTTTGAAACCTTTTTTTTTAATTGAATCCTTTTGCGGAATCGAGCGCGGGCAGCGCCAGCCAGGGCCAGGAGAGAATTGCTTGACACAGGCGCACACACTCCCCCTTCCCCCCCCCCCTCCCCTCCATCCCCTTTTCCACGCCCATGGGCAACATCGTCGTCATTGTCGAGGCTGTTTTGAGGCTGTTTTCAGGCTGTTTTGAGGCTGTTTTCAGGCTGTTTTCAGGCTGTTTTGAGGCTGTTTTGAGGCTGTTTTCAGGCTGTTTTCAGGCTGTTTTCAGGCTGTTTTGAGGCTGTTTTCAGGCTGTTTTGAGGCTGTTTTCAGGCTGTTTTGAGGCTGTTTTGAGGCTGTTTTCAGGCTGTTTTCAGGCTGTTTTGAGGCTGTTTTCAGGCTGTTTTGAGGCTGTTATGAGGCTGTTTTGAGGCTGTTTTGAGGCTGTTTCGAGGCTGTTTTGAGGCTGTTTTCAGGCTGTTTTCAGGCTGTTTTCAGGCTGTTTTGGCTTCGACTCAGCTCAGGTCTTGCTCTTGCTCTTGGACTTGGGCTTGGGTTTCCATGCGTTGGTAAATTAATAAATTGCCAGCATAAACGTTGCCCCTCCGAGTGCGTCCTTTCACGAAATTTGATCGAGCAGCGGCAGGGACAAGCGATTAGGCCTGACTGTTGACATGTCTATGATAGATGCTGCCAGCCAGTCGACTAGAGAGCGTGAGAGAGAGAGAGAGAGAGAGAGAGAGGGAGAGAGGGAGAGAGGGAGAAGAGAGAGAGAGAAGTAGTGAGCAAACTTTAGAGCAACACAACTCGCCGCAGCTCTGTAAATGCCGAGCGAGTTCTTCGACTTTAAAGAAGTTTTGGCAGCCAAAACGATTTGTATATTTGATTGGGTTAATTTGCTAGGGTATTTCAGCTGTCAAAATACCCATTGTGCTGCTCAAACTAACGGTCTTGTCTGCTTCGGTAATACAATTCAATTGAGCTCAAAAATATATATTTATGCTTTTCGGTTCATTTTAAGTCTTAGTTACTTTAATTACTTTAATGTAAATACATTTTGGGAACGATGGAATGGCATAATTTCGCTTGAAGCGAAGTTGGCTGCGCTTCCGATTGAGATCAAAAATGAATGCATCAAAATAGATCCAAAATCGATTGATACCATTCGATATACATGCTTCATTTAACCTTATAACAAGTTACTTTCACTTCTTTATAGATAACATTAGGGAACGATGGAATGGCACAATTTCGCTTGAAGCGAAGTTGGCTGCGCTTCCGATCAAATATCGATTGATTCTATTCGAATGGAATGTCTCAAAATAGATCAAAAACCGATTGATTTTATTCGATATATATGTTTTGATTATTCTAAGAAACTTCATCTTTTTTACAGAATGGCACAATTTCGCTTGAAGCGAAGTTGGCTGCGCTTCCGATTGAGATCAAATTTCGATTGATTCTATTCGATATACAAGCTTCATTTAACTTAATTCAAAAGTTATTTCGACTTCTTCTTCTAAGTACACAATTTTCGTTCGTAATATATACTAATTAAATATAAATACATGTTTTAAGTTGTCACTAAACGGGCATGAAAACAGCAATTGCTTCCAAATTATAACTGTATGTCTTTGTGTTTCTATGTGTGTGCGTGTGTGTGTGTGTGTGTGTGTGTGTGTGTGTGTGTGTGCACATTCTGTTTGCCTTACGCAGATTGCTTGGCAGGCTGGCTGGAAGGCAGGATATGATAGTCATTGCCGACAAAATATGCCCATATCTTCTAAGCGCACTCACGCACACACACAAACACGCACACACAAGCACACCCACCCCCACCCCCACACACACACACACACACACACTCGCACGCATCCTTATCATCATAGTTGGAGCGAAATTGGAAGCGCTTAAAACACATTTTTTGGGCGTTATACCAGCTAGCAAATTATTGTTGGCTTTTTGTATATTGTAAATTTGGTTTTCTGCGTTGCCAGTGCTGCCAATTTAGCCATTTTCTAGCTAAATGCGGCCAGTTGCAATATTTATCGCATTTAGCTATTATTTGTTGGCATTCCAAGCTATTTTTGTGATGAAATTTAGCTGGATTTGTAAATAGTTGGCAGCGGGCAGTGCTGCCAATTTAGCCATTTTCTAGCTAAATGCGGCCAGTTGCAATATTTAACGTATTTAGCCATTATTTTTTGGCATTTTAAGCTATTTTTGTGATGAAATTTAGCTAAATTCCTAAATAGTTATCAGCTGGCTGTGGCGGGCAGTGCTGCCATTTTAGCCATTTTCTAGCTAAATGCGGCTCGAGCTACTCAGGCAGTTTGCTATTATTTAACGTATTTAGCTATTATTTGTTGGCATTCCAAGCTATTTTTGTGATGAAATTTAGCTGGATTTGTAAATAGTTGGCAGCTGGCTGTGGCGAGCAGTGCTGCCAATTCAGCCATTTTCTAGCTAAATGCGGCCAGTTGCAATATTTAACGTATTTAGCCATTGTTTTTCGGCATTCCAAGCTATTTTTGTGATGAAATTTAGCTGGATTTGTAAATATTTGGCAGCTGGCTGTGGCGAGCAGTGCTGCCAATTTAGCCATTTTCTAGCTAAATGCGGCCAGTTGCAACATTTAACGTATTTAGCCATTGTTTTTCGGCATTCCAAGCTATTTTTGTCAGGAAATTTAGCTAAATTCCTAAATAGTTGGCAGCTGGCTGTGGCGGGCAGTGCTGCCAATTTAGCCATTTTCTAGCTAAATGCGGCCAGTTGCAATATTTATCGCATTTAGCCATTGTTTTTCGGCATTCCAAGCTATTTTTGTCAGGAAATTTAGCTGGATTTGTAAATAGTTGGCAGCTGGCTGTGGCGGGCAGAGCTGCCAATTTAGCCATTTTCTAGCTAAATGCAGCTCGAGCTACTCAGGCAGTTTGCTATTATTTAACGCATTTAGCTACTGTTTTTCGGCATTCCAAGCTATTTTTGTGATGAAATTTAGCTGGATTTGAAAAAGCGAGAGATGGCAACTCTGGCGGCAAGGCTGCGCAGGCTGCGTGTGGCCGGAACAGGCTGCTTTTTATTTGAGGGCAACGGCTGGGCCGTCGATTTTAAGCAATTTTCCACATCATTGAATTGTGCTCAATTCAATATATGGCCGAGACGCGTCCGAGGCTGAGTCCGAGACGGACGCCGAGCATATAGTTTTGTGGCTTTTTGTTGTTGATGCATGAAATTTGCATAATTATCTGTGCGGCAACATAATTCCGTAAAGGTGCCTCGCAATTGCCAATTGCCCATTAAATATCGTTTATTTATTGTTTACAGCGGCAACAAACAAAGGAATCGCATTGCAAATTTGATACATCTGCCTAAAGTCAGAAAATGCTTTTTTTTGTTTTCTTTATTAAACTAATCATTTTCGATCCCATAAGCTATATACATATATTCCTGGTCAGGACGAATATCTGAGTGTATCTAGCTTTTACTGTCTGAAATTTGACCAAGTTATGGGGGTGGGAAATTTCGACTAATGTCTATATAGGAATCTTGGGCAAAGATTCTGACATGAATTTCGACTAAAAAATTTGTGCTCAGATTTGAATGCCAGATTAATCTAGAGGGAAAACCATCAACAAAAAGCCAAACTTCGTAAAAATCCGACGAAATTTGGCCAAGTTACGGGGGTGGGAAATTTCGACCTATATCTATATAGGATTCTTGGGGTAAGATTTTGACATGAATTTTGACTAAAAAATATGTGTTCAGATTTGAATGCCAGATTAATCTAGAGGGAAAACCATGAACAAAAAGCCAAACCTCGGGCAAATCGGATGAAATTTGACCAAGTTATGGGGGTGGGAAATTTCGACCTATGCCTATATAGGATTTATTGGGTAAGATTCTGACATGAATTTCGACTAAAAAATATGTGTGCAGATTTGAATGCCAGATTAATCTAGAGGGAAAACCATGAACAAAAAGCCAAACCTCGTAAAAATCGGATGAAATTTGACCAAGTTATGAAAGTGGGAAATTTCGACCTGTATCTATATAGGATTCTTGGGGGAAGATTTTGACATGAATTTCGACTAAAAAATATGTGTTCAGATTTGAATGCCAGATTAATCTAGAGGGAAAACCATGAACAAAAAGCCAAACCTCGGGCAAATCGGGTGAAATTTGACCAAGGTATGGGGGTGGGAAATTTCGGCCTATGTCTATATAAGAATCTTGGGCAAAGATTCTGACATGAATTTCGACTAAAAAATATGTGTTCAGATTTGAATGCCAGATTGATATAGAGGGAAAACCATGAACAAAAAGCCAAACCTCGGGCAAATCGGATGAAATTTGACCAAGTTATGGGGGTGGGAAATTTCGGACTATGTCTATATAGGATTTATGGGGTAAGATTTTGATGAATTTCGACTAAAAAATATGTGTTCAGATTTGAATGCCAGATTAATCTAGAGGGAAAACCATGAACAAAAAGCCAAACCTCGTAAAAATCGGATGAAATTTGACCAAGTTATGAAAGTGGGAAATTTCGACCTGTATCTATATAGGATTCTTGGGGGAAGATTTTGACATGAATTTCGACTAAAAAATATGTGTTCAGATTTGAATGCCAGATTAATCTAGAGGGAAAACCATGAACAAAAAGCCAAACCTCGGGCAAATCGGGTGAAATTTGACCAAGGTATGGGGGTGGGAAATTTCGGCCTATGTCTATATAAGAATCTTGGGCAAAGATTCTGACTTGAATTTCGACTAAAAAATATGTGTTCAGATTTGAATGCCAGATTAATCTAGAGGGAAAACCATGAACAAAATGCCAAACCTCGTAAAAATCAGACGAAATTTGACCAAGTTACGGGGGTGGGAAATTTCGACGTTGGCTCTAAAACCGAAAGACTCGTTCGCATAGAAACATACAGACGGACAGCCGAACAGGGCTATATAGACTCGAATGTTGGTACTGATCAAGAATATATGAGAAGAACAATTTATTTATTTCTTAAATAATTTATTTAAATTTCTTATTTCGGCTTTAGCAGTAAACGCGAGCTAAATTTGTTGTTGGTAGAAGAGGGTACAGGGTATGCCCTAGTCGGGAACTCCCTCTTACTTGTTCTATCTGAAAGAGGGAGCTGCTTTGTTGAGGATATATCCATTTTTGTCTGTCCGTTTAATATATGTATATATTTTTCTATAGAACGAGCATACAGTTTTTTTTCGATAGTTTTTTTTTATCATTTTCATATCGATAAATATCGATTCAAATCGATTCTCAAATAGTTTATGCAGTTAAAAAGTATTTGAGGATATATCCGTTTTTGTCTGTCCGTTTAATATATATATTTTTCTATAGAACGAGCATACAGTTTTTTTTCGATAGTTTTTTTTTATCAGTTTCATATCGATAAATATCGATTCAAATCGATTCTCAAATGGTTTATGCAGTTAAAAAGTATTTGAGGATATATTCATTTTTGTCTGTCCGTTTAATGTATATATTTTTCTATAGAACGAGCATACAGTTTTTTTTCGATAGTTTTTTTTTTATCATTTCCATATCGATAAATATCGATTCAAATCGATTCTCAAATAGTTTATGCAGTTAAAAAGTATTTGAGGATATATCCATTCTTGTCTGTCCGTTTAATATATATATTTTTCTATGGAACGAGCATACAGTTTTTTTCGATAGTTTTTTTTTATTATATTCATATCGATAAATATCGATTCAAATCGATTCTCAAATAGTTTATGCAGTTAAAAAGTATTTGAGGATATATCCATTCTTGTCTGTCCGTTTAATATATATATTTTTCTATGGAACGAGCATACAGTTTTTTTCGATAGTTTTTTTTTATTATTTTCATATCGATAAATATCGATTCAAATCGATTCTCAAATAGTTTATGCAGTTAAAAAGTATTTTCAGGGTATATCCATTTTTGTCTCTCCGTTTAATATATATATTTTTCTATAGAACGAGCATACAGTTTTTTTTTCGATAGTTTTTTTTTATCATTTTCATATCGATAAATATCGATTCAAATCGATTCTCAAATAGTTTATGCAGTTAAAAAGTATTTGAGGATATATCCATTTTTGTCTCTCCGTTTAATATATATATTTTTCTATAGAACGAGCATACGGTTTTTTTTCGATAGTTTTTTTTTATCATTTTCATATCGATAAATATCGATTCAAATCGATTCTCAAATAGTTTATGCAGTTAAAAAGTATTTGAGGATATATCCATTCTTGTCTGTCCGTTTAATATATATATTTTTCTATGGAACGAGCATACAGTTTTTTTCGATAGTTTTTTTTTATTATTTTCATATCGATAAATATCGATTCAAATCGATTCTCAAATAGTTTATGCAGTTAAAAAGTATTTGAGGATATATCCATTTTTGTCTCTCCGTTTAATATATATATTTTTCTATAGAACGAGCATACGGTTTTTTTTCGATAGTTTATTTTTATCATTTTCATATCGATAAATATCGATTCAAATCGATACTCAAATAGTTTATGCAGTCAAAAAGTATTTGAGGATATATCCATTTTTGTCTCTCCGTTTAATATATATATTTTTCTATAGAACGAGCATACAGTTTTTTTTCGATAGTTTTTTTTTTATCGTTTTCATATCGATAAATATCGATTCAAATCGATACTCAAATAGTTTATGCAGTTAAAAAGTATTTTCAGGGTATCGTCTAGTCGGATACTGCCCATTAGAGTTTTGAAGAAAGTTGCTATCAATGCGAGAGTCTGATTAATATGCGATTTGGGCGAAATATATATTTAGCGAGCGCTCAATAAAATCCAGAGACACGAAACAATCACTTCACAGGGCTGAGATTCGATTTTGCTGGGCAGGGCAGGGCAGAGCAGGGATTCTCCATGAATTTCGGCATAAATCAAGGCCAAGGCGAGGGGAAGACAGCAGCAAGGTGAGGGGGATGGAAACTGGAATGAGGCAGGAAAAGACGAAAAGACGAAAAGACATCGAGACATCGAGTCCACAATCGAACGGCAAAAATCCATTAATTCGTTTGGCTTTTACCGCCAGCGGCTAAACTATATGAAGGCCTTTCCCTGCCCCTCCCCCCCCCCTCACACCCCCTCACACCCCCCCTCACACCGCCCTGCTGTACGTGCCGAGCGATAAGCTGCGTCCGGGCAATGCCGGGTAGCCGGGGCAAAGCCGAGGCGCGTGCAAACGCATAATGTGCAGATCAAACACATTTCACAGCTGCACAGCCGATACAACAACAATGGGCGACTATTGGATACCCTGTAACCATTAGCATTCCTTTGGCAGCTGCATGTACTGCATCTCCTGCTTAACTCAATCCTTGGAAAAGTATCGCAGCATAAATATGGCATTCGAATGGATTCTTTTAATTTACGGAAAAGTCGGGAAAGGGTATCCAGCGTGGGATATATTCTAGATCTCCATTTGGTATTCGAGAAGCCACATGCCAAATTTGCAGTCTCTAGCCTTTTTTGATTGCCGATAATAGTATAGAAAACCATCGCCGAATATCGATATTTATCGATTTATCGCATAGAATATGGGCAAGGTATCCAACGTGGGATATATTCTAGATCTCCATTTGGTATTCGAGAAGCCACATTTCAAATTTTGCAGTCTCTAGCTTTTTTTATTGCCGATAATAGTATAGAAAACCATCGCCGAATATCGATATTTATCGATTTATCGCATAGAATATGGGCAAGGTATCCAACGTGGGATATATTCTAGATCTCCATTTGGTATTCGAGAAGCCGCATTCGAATATTTGCAGTCTCTAGCTTTTTTGATTGCCGATAATAGTATAGAAAACCATCGCCGAATATCGATATTTATCGATTTATCGCATAGAATATGGGCAAGGTATCCAACGTGGGATATATTCTAGATCTCCATTTGGTATTCGAGAAGCCACATTTCAAATTTTGCAGTCTCTAGCTTTTTTTATTGCCGATAATAGTATAGAAAACCATCGCCGAATATCGATATTTATCGATTTATCGCATAGAATATGGGCAAGGTATCCAACGTGGGATATATTCTAGATCTCCATTTGGTATTCGAGAAGCCACATGCCAAATTTGCAGTCTCTAGCCTTTTTTGATTGCCGATAATAGTATAGAAAACCATCGCCGAATATCGATATTTATCGATTTATCGCATAGAATATGGGCAAGGTATCCAACGTGGGATATATTCTAGATCTCCATTTGGTATTCGAGAAGCCACATTTCAAATTTTGCAGTCTCTAGCTTTTTTTATTGCCGATAATAGTATAGAAAACCATCGCCGAATATCGATATTTATCGATTTATCGCATAGAATATGGGCAAGGTATCCAACGTGGGATATATTCTAGATCTCCATTTGGTATTCGAGAAGCCGCATTCGAATATTTGCAGTCTCTAGCTTTTTTGATTGCCGATAATAGTATAGAAAACCATCGCCGAATATCGATATTTATCGATTTATCGCATAGAATATGGGCAAGGTATCCAACGTGGGATATATTCTAGATCTCCATTTGGTATTCGAGAAGGCACATTTCAAATTTGCAGTCTCTAGCTTTTTTGATTGCCGATAATAGTGTAGAAAACCATCGCCGAATATCGATATTTATCGATTTATCGCATAGAATATGGGCAAGATATCCAACGTCGGATATATTCTACATGTACGTTTAGTATGCAAGAAGCTATATTCCAAAAATTGCAGTCTTTCGCTTTTTGATAACCGATAAAAGTTTATAAAACCATCGCTGAAAATCGATATTAATCGATTTATCGCATGGAAAAGTTGTCCAACGTGTGATATATTTCAGATCTACGTTTGGTATTCAAGCGATATTCCACATATGTATACAGTCTCTATGCTGTTTTGATTGCCGAGCATTGTTTACATAATCATCGCCGAAAATCGATATTAATCGATTTCTATCAGAGAATTTTCAACGCTGAGTGTAATTTTAAGGCTAAGTGTAAAATACTCTGACTCTGTGCCTCTTTCTGCTGAGAAGTCATTTATATGCCAAATTTGCAGTCTTTAGCCTTTTTTGAATTGCCGTTCTATATTTACAAAATCATCGCCGAAAATCGATATTAATCGTTTTATCGATATTAATCGATTTATCGATATAAATCGATTTCTAGCATAGAATATATAACGCTCTACTTCAAATTAATTAATTAATGAATACCCTGATCGATTTATCAAAATTAATCGATTTATCGATATTAATCGATTTATCGATATTAATCGATTTATCGATATTAATCGATTTATCGATATTAATCGATTTATCGATATTAATCGATTTATCGATATTAATCTATTTATCGATATTAATCTATTTATCGATATTAATCGTTTTATCGATATTAATCGATTTATCGATATTAATCGATTTCTAGCATAGAATATATAACGCTCTACTTCAAATTAATTAATAAATACCCTGATGGATTTATCAAAATTAATCGATTTATCGATATTAATCGATTTATCTATATTAATCGATTCATCGATATTAATCGTTTCATCGATATTAATCGTATTATCGATATTAATCGATTTATCGATATTAATTGTTTTATCGATACTAATCGATTTATCGATATTAATCGATTTCTAGCATAGAATATATAACGCTCTACTTCAAATTAATTAATTAATACCCTGCCCTCTGTCTCTCTCCCTTCCTCACTCTCTCTCTCTCTCTCTCTCTCTCTCTCTTATGAGTCACACGTCGGTTATACCCATCTTGAGCTCACGAAATGTCTACAGGGTATTAAAGCATATACTTAAGTTGAGCAGAAAGCAAACTTAAAAGCAAAACGCGTCGCTTCGGCTCAGACAATTAAGTGTAAGCGAGTGCGATGATCTCTAGCCCAGAGCACGAGTTGTGGGTGGAAAACAATCACAGCTTTCCATTTACGTGCATAATAGATTACACACACACACGCACACACACACACACACACACACACGGACACACATTCGCAGATTAACATGCGATAGGTTCACGTATTTAAATGAAATACGCGGCGAGGACTTTGCGCCAGATGCAAATATCGTGTTTATAGCAAATAACTAGTTTCATGTCACATTTGACACTGTTTAATCAACGGACGGAGGGGAGAGGGGAAGGGGAGAGGGGAAGGGGGAGGGGAGAACATCGATTGTTGCGACTTTTCCCATAGAACCACAAATGTTGCATAGCCTTGGGCGCGACCAGTGTTGCGAAATGTCGCTAGAAAAGCAGCTGAAAAAGAACGCAGCTAAATTGTGTGCTATAAAATAGCTAAATATAGCTGAATTCAATTGGCAAGCTAATTGCAAAGGTAAATTTATTTATTTTAAATATATAAAAAGAATTGATAAATAATAATTAATTAATTTGTCTAGAACCACAAATGTTGCATACCCTTGGGCGCGACCAGTGTTGCGAAATGTCGCTAGAAAAGCAGCTAAATCGTGTGTTGCTAGAAAAAAAAAAAGGAACGCAGCTAAATTGTGTGCTATAAAATAGCTAAATATAGCTAAATTCAATTGACAAGCTAATTGCAAAGGCAAATTTAATTATTTTAAAAATATAAAAAGAATTGATAAATAATAATTAATTAATTTGTCTAGAACCACAAATGTTGCATACGCTTGGGCGCGACCAGTGTTGCGAAATGTCGCTAGAAAAGCAGCTAAATCGTGTGTTGCTAGAAAAATAAAAAGAACGCAGCTAAATTGTGTGCTAGAAAATAGCTAAATATAGCTGAATTCAATTGACAAGCTAATTGCAAAGGCAAATTTAATTATTTTAAAAATGTAAAAATTAATTAAGGCTTAGTTTTTACTTCTGCTGATTATAGCAATAATTTTGTCTTGGTGAAGTTCCCGTCAGGCAGATTCTGTGTATGTCCCCGTTTATGTCTTGCCTTTCTTGCCCTAGAAAGATCAAGTCCAGAAATTGGACACCCCATCCCGGGTAGGCAGGCATGTTGTCCTACTTGGGGAACTCTTGGGTCTTTCTGTCGATGATTTTTAATCCTACTGATTATATCCATGACTTTTGTCTTGGATAAGTTCCCGTCAGGTGGACCCTTTGGATCCCTTCCTTGCCCTAGATAGACCTAGTCCTCAAATGGGTCATCCCATTCCGGGTTGGGAGGGAAGGGCAGGCGCTCAAAAGTATCGTCTGCTACTTTGGCAACTCTTGGGTCTTTTGGGTCTCTCTCGATGTCCCGATATCCCACTAAGAATTGCGGCTTAGGACCTCTGAAAACAGCCAAATTTAGTTCGAAAAAAGCTGAACTAGCAAAGCCGCTGCGAGTATGTGTGTGTGTGTGTGTGTGTGTGTGTGTGTGTGTGTGTGTGTGTGTGCACACACATATTGCTTGACTTGACTTGCGGGAATCGACAATAAAGCATCAGGAGGAAGGCAGGCAGACAACTTGTGCGTTTGACAACTACATTGACAGGACACCGATTTCAATAAGAATCCGAGAAGGGGAGAGAGAGAGAGGGAGAGAGAGAGAGGAAGAGGGGGAGAGAGAGAGAGAGAGGGAGAGGGGGAGACACCGAGTGTGTGAGAAGTGAGAAGGGAGCAGACGCTGGAAAATGCTAAGCTCGCTAACAACCAAACGCACAACAAAGCAATAAGAAAATGCGAAAGAATAATTTGATGCGAGTAGCCGAAGATTGAATACCCTTTAAATGCTGAGCCAAACAAGGGTATTTACAGCAGTAAATACCCCTTAAATGCACACAACAAAGCAATAAGAAAATGGGAAAGAAGTTGTTGTTTGCGGATAGCCGAAGAGTAAATACCCTATAAATGAGACACACAAGGGTATTTACATCATTAAATACCCTTTAAATGCTGAGCCAGTCGAACCTTAACCCGAATTTTGTATTCAAAAATTGACACAAAAAAATAATTACTTTATAGTATAGTTAAGAAAATAAAATAAATAGAAAAAAAAGAAAGAAAAAAGTTATTACGAAAATAAATAAAGAAATACTAGATATATATAGAGTAGATATATATAGAGTGTTAAGTAAAGGGGACATAGAGATAATAATGGGAAATCTGGGGGAAATTTAAGCTGTACCCAAAATTACAGCTGGGAATTGATTCGTGAGTTCCCGCAGTTATTCCGAAAGCAACGATTTTATCAGGCGGGAAGAGAAAAAGGAAAGAAAAAAGAAAACGTGATAGAAACTATTGTAAACCTGTCAATATATAGGTTCCCAAGAGAGAGAGAGAGAGAGAGAGAGAGAGATTGAGAGAGAGAGATTGAGAGAGAGAGAGAGAGAGAGAGAGAGAGAGAGAGAGCGAGAGAGAGAGAGAGAGACCGAGAGAGAGAGAGAGAGAGAGAGAGAGAGCGAGAGAGAGAGAGAGAGAGAGAGAGAGAGAGAGAGAGAGAGAGAGAGAGAGAGAGAGAGAGAGAGAGAGAGAGAGAGAGAGAGAGAGAGAGAGAGAGAGAGAGAGAGAGTTTCATCATGAAAAACAAGCCTGAAGCATGTCTCATGCCAAGCTTATAATACCCTGCGCTGCGTAGAGTATTCAACAAAATAAACAACTGACGAGCTGACAGGTGTGTCTGTGTCTGTGTGTCTGTGTGTGTGTGTGTGTGTGTGTGTGTGTGTGTGTAACGGGCAAGGACTTTAGCCAGTTTAAATGTCGCTGTCCCTTTTCCTGTTTCTGTCCATGTCGAACTGCTTGTCCATGTCCATGTCTGACTAATGTTTGCCCAGCACGCATATGGCGGCTTTTTGGCTTACCGATGCTTCTCCCTGCTCCCTTCTCCCTTCTCCCTGCTCCCTTCTCCCGTTCGAGTGTTTGTTCAAGTGTTTGCTCGATATGGAGTAAGTCACAAGTCTTGTTTTTCTTTGTGCGAATCGAATTTGTAATTCGAATTCGTGTTTATTTAAGCCACTCGTGCGATCTGGCAGCACTGAACATTGCGTTGCACTTGTTAAGTTGGCTGCGGCTCTATAATCAAAAAGCCAGTGTTGCATAACGCCAGCCAGTGTTGCATAACGCTTGCATTGAAAAACACGCTTAACATAAGGCACAGAGCAAAAATATTTAGGCAATCGATGTTAAGTTGGCTGCGCCTCAGTTCAGAATGAAAAATCCAATTGCGTGCCAGTGTTGCATAACACAACATGTCTGTCTAAGCAAGTCGATAGAGGCATGCTCCTCTGTCCATCTTCTGTTCTATGTTAGTCCGTCCATCGGAAACTACAAAAGCTAGAAAAGAGACTTAAAATTTTAAATAGATATTTTCCGAGTGTTTCCTTTTCTTTTTATATACCCTTGCAGAGGGTATTTTAATTTCGTCTCAAAATGTGTAAAGCATCAAGATATCTTAACCGTACTCGGAAATAACTATTTTCCCTGTGCTTCTTAGACACGAGCAAAGCATTATGAAAAGGTTCGCTCTGCAAGGGCATTAAATCCGCCGAAGATAGCCCTTCTTTCCCGTTGAATATTTCCTCTATAATATCGATTCTAAGACATGATTTTTAGAAATAACACATAATAGGTTGTATTTTGTAGGTTGTCCTACGTGGGTTGTCTTACGTAGGTTGTCTTACGTAGGTTGTCTTACGTAGGTTCTCTTACGTAGGTTGTCTTACGTAGGTTGTCTTACGTAGGTTGTCTTATGTAGGTTGTCTTACGTAGGTTGTCTTATGTAGGTTGTCTTACGTAGGTTGTCTTACGTAGGTTGTCTTACGTAGGTTGTCTTATGTAGGTTGTCTTACGTAGGTTGTCTTATGTAGGTTGTCTTACGTAGGTTGTCTTACGTAGGTTGTCTTACGTAGGTTGTCTTACGTAGGTTGTCTTTTGTAGGTTGTCTTACGTAGGTTGTCTTACGTAGGTTGTCTTATGCAGGTTGTCTTATTTAGGTTGTCTTACGTAGGTTGTCTTACGTAAGTTGTCTTACGTAAGTTGTCTTACGTAAGTTGTCTTACGTAGGTTGTCTTTTGTAGGTTGTCTTACTTAGGTTGTCTTACGTAGGTTGTCTTACATGGGTTGTCTTACGTAGGTTGTCTTTTGTAGGTTGTCTTATGCAGGTTGTCTTACGTAGGTTTTCTGATGTAGGTTGTCTTACGTAGGTTGTCTTACGTAGGTTGTCTTACGTAGGTTGTCTTTTGTAGGTTGTCTTATGCAGGTTGTCTTATGCTGGTTGTCTTTTGTAGGTTGTCTTTTGTAGGTTGTCTTACGTAGGTTGTCTTTTGTAGGTTGTCTTAAGTAGGTTGTCTTACGTAGGTTGTCTTACTTAAGTTGTCTTACGTAGGTTGTCTTACGTAGGTTGTCTTTTGTAGGTTGTCTTATGCAGGTTGTCTTATGCAGGTTGTCTTACGTAGGTTGTCTTTTGTAGGTTGTCTTACGTAGGTTGTCTTACGTAGGTTGTCTTATGCAGGTTGTCTTACGTAGGTTGTCTTTTGTAAGTTGTCTTAAGTAGGTTGTCTTATGCTGGTTGTCTTACGTAGGTTGTCTTATTTAGGTTGTCTTATGCAGGTTGTCTTACGTAGGTTGTCTTACGTAGGTTGTCTTTTGTAAGTTGTCTTATTTAGGTTGTCTTATGCTGGTTGTCTTTTGTAGGTTGTCTTTTGTAGGTTGTCTTACGTAGGTTCTCTTACGTAGGTTGTCTTATGCTGGTTGTCTTACGTAGGTTGTCTTATGCTGGTTGTCTTACGTAGGTTGTCTTATTTAGGTTGTCTTATGCAGGTTGTCTTATGTAGGTTGTCTTATGCAGGTTGTCTTATGCAGGTTGTCTTATGCTGGTTGTCTTACGTAGGTTGTCTTATGCAGGTTGTCTTACGTAAGTTGTCTTACGTAGGTTGTCTTATTTAGGTTGTCTTACGTAGGTTGTCTTACGTAGGTTGTCTTACGTAGGTTGTCTTACGTAGGTTGTCTTATGCTGGTTGTCTTACGTAGGTTGTCTTACGTAGGTTGTCTTTTGTAGGTTGTCTTATTTAGGTTGTCTTACGAAGGTTGTCTTTTGTAGGTTGTCTTACGTAGGTTGTCTTACGTAGGTTGTCTTATGCAGGTTGTCTTACGTAGGTTGTCTTACGTAGGTTGTCTTACGTAAGTTGTCTTACGTAGGTTGTCTTACGTAAGTTGTCTTACGTAGGTTGTCTTATGCAGGTTGTCTTACGTAAGTCGTCTTTTGTAAGTTGTCTTATTTAGGTTGTCTTACGTAGGTTGTCTTACATAGGTTGTCTTACGTAGATTGTCTTACATAGGTTGTCTTACGTAGATTGTCTTACGTAGGTTGTCTTTTGTAGGTTGTCTTACGTAGGTTGTCTTACGTAAGTTGTCTTACGTAGGTTGTCTTATGCAGATTGTCTTATGCAGGTTGTCTTACGTAGGTTGTCTTACGTAGGTTGTCTCATGTAGGTTGTCTTACGTAGGTTGTCTTTTGTAGGTTGTCTTATGCAGATTGTCTTATGCAGGTTGTCTTACGTAGGTTGTCTTACGTAGGTTGTCTCATGTAGGTTGTCTTACGTAGGTTGTCTTACGTAGGTTGTCTTACGTAGGTTGTCTTACGTAGGTTGTCTTTTGTAGGTTGTCTTACGTAGGTTGTCTTATGCAGGTTGTCTTATGCAGGTTGTCTAACGTAGGTTGTCTTACGTAAGTTGTCTTATGCAGGTTGTCTTACGTAGGTTGTCTTTTGTAGGTTGTCCTATGAAGGTTGTCCTACGTGGGTTGTCTTTTGTAGGTTGTCTTATGCAGGTTGTCTTACGTAGGTTGTCTTACGTAGGTTGTCTTACGTAGGTTGTCTTACGTAAGTTGTCTTATGCAGGTTGTCTTACGTAGGTTGTCTTACGTAGGTTGTCATCGTGTAACTTTTGGTATCTCCTCCATACATTCGTATATGCACCATTTTGTGTTGACATATTTAAGCTTTCAAGCACCGAGGTAAATCGGAAAATCATTTCTTCTATAAAGTATGGGACAGTGGAAAGAAGAAGCACAGTTACCGCATAGTCGAGCACTGCCGACTGTCGCATTTGCTTGTACTAGCTCTGCCTGTGCGATTTGGATGGGATTGGGGCAATCGGATTGCGGCCCAAGATGAATTGTGGAAATGTGTTAAGTGTATTTTGTTGGATTTATCGGATGTCGTCGTGCCTATTGTTTGTGCGACACAACTTTCCAGCAACAAAAGCGTGTGCTAATGATAACTGTCGGTTTATCTATCTCTCGGACGGGGACGGGGGGGAAAAGCTTTGTTGTTCATTTTTTATGAGCGCCATTTGTCGTCCTTTGGCCTCACACACACACACACACACACACACTCTGAACTATGTGAAATTGCTTTGCTTTTTTTTTTTTTTGCCCTACTTTGTTTCGTCATTTTTCTTCTGCGGGCTCTGCTTGTAGTTATCCTTGTTCGTCCTGTCTCAGTGTGTGTTGTCTCGTTTGATTTAATCATAATTCTGTCAAAGCACCTCAAAGTGCCCACCAGCCAAGCGGAGACGGACAGCACAAGGACCTTGAGCAAGTGCTTTCCGGAGTCGCTAATATTGTTGCTCTCTATACTCTGTTTCCGGAGTACAAACGGGTATATTGGCTGTCGTTTCTCTGTGGCATTAAAGTTCGGCAAGAAAGTCTCTCGACGTTTTTCTTCAGAATGTGCTCACGAGTTGCTTCGCTCTCAAGGCAGACTTCTCAATTTGAAAGCTTTTGACTTAAGTTTGAGTTTTGACTTAAGTTTAGACTAAGACTCAAATTTCCAATTAATGATATTCCCCCTTCGATTCTTTCGTTGAATGACCCTCATATTGACTTAAGTTTGACTTCAGTTAAAGTTCCGACTTAAGTTTAGACTAAGATTCCAAATTCTACAAATTGATATTCCCTTTCGATTTAATGACCCTGATATTGACTTAAGTTTGACTTCAGTTAAAGTTCCGACTTAAGTTTAGACTAAGATTCCAATTTCTACAAATTGATATTCCCCCTTGCGATTCTATCGTTTTAACGAGCCTCAGCCATGGCTAAAGGTTGCAAATTTCTTTAGCAGAAAGAAAAAAGTCAAATTCCACAAAGTATGTACAGAGTATTGCGCAGTCAGTCAGCAGTCAGACACAGCTAAAAAAGATGCCTCACTTAAATTGCATTTTCTCCAAAAAACATCCTTCCGCTTCAAGCCGGATGCGACGATCTATGCTCAAGATATTCCCCCCCCAAAAAAAAAAAAAGAAAACATTTTTACCTGAGGCCAAATTTGGCAACAAGACTCGAACTCGAGTGACGCAATTTATTAGCCAGATTTCATAAATCATGATGATATCATAAAGACGCCCACGCCAGGTGGAAGCTTCGGACTAGACAGCCTTGACTTTGGCCAGCTTCGATTTGACTGCAATTGGTTCAAGTTGAGCTGCAACGATTGCAATTTAAAACCTTTAGCTTACCTGTAATTAAGGCGTCGGCATCGGTGGGCAGCTCGGAGAACTCGCCCTGCAGCTGTTTGCGCAGCTTGCGCAGATAGGCCGACTTGTAGGCATCGCTGGGCTTGCCGCCCAAACCGTAGCTCACCTCGAGCACCGTCAGCGGAACGACGGTCGATGAAACGGCCACCAAATCTGACGGCAACACAACTTAGTCCAAAGTCAATCAAGGTTCAAATCCAACGATCCAAACTCACCCGCCTCGTACTTCTCCTCCGAATTGCGTTTATAGAGCGTCGTCATGGGCGCGACGCCAGCGCAAACGAGGCCCAAAGCCAGCGCCAATATAAGCCCACTTTTCAGCCATAAACAAGATCTCATCTTCACACGATCCAAATTCGGTTTGCAGCTGTCGAGAATTGATCGCGAACTAAGCGAACGTTTCGCATCTGTTCGAGATTTTAGCGCGGGCGTCAGAGTTGACAATTTCCATAACAAAAAACATTACACAACACTGCAGATCGACAAAAACACGTTAGGCCAGTATTGCAGTGCTGCGTTTGAAAAGCGCATTCAAAATAGGGGGAAACACTTAATCCAAATAGCTGTAGAGTTGACAATTTCCATAACAGAAACATTACACAGCACTGCAGCAGTGCTGTAAAATACCACTATTAATATTTAAAAATCAAACAAATCGAAAGATTAGATCGAGAGAAACACGTTAGACCAGTATTGCAGTGCTGCGTTTGAAAAGCGCATTCAAAATAGGGGGAAACACTTGAAGTTTGTTTGACAATTTCCATAACAGAAACATTACACAGCACTGCAGCTGTGCTGTAAAATACCACTATTAATATCAAAAGATTAGATCGACAGAAACACGTTAGACCAGTATTGCAGTGCTGCGTTTGAAAAGCGCATTCAAAATAGGGGGAAACACCTAAAGTTTGTTTTGGCGCTTCGCCCAAATAGCTGCAGAGTTGACAATTTCAATAAAAAAAAACATCACGCAGCACAGCTGTATTACAATTTCTTTATTAATATATAAAAAACTAGTTTTTTTTACATAACTAAATATCAACAATTAAGTGGGCGAAAGCACGTGAGACCAGTATTGCAGTGCTGCGCGTTTGCAAAGCGCATTCAAAAATGGCGGCCTGTTTTGCAGCAATCAGACATTGTCTCGCTGCGCGCACTACAAGGCAGACAGCTTTTTGGCGTGCTGCCCGAGTTGCATGTTAAAAATATCGATATGTATTTATGTGAATTAAGGTTAAATGGGGCCATTCAGCTTGCGCAATTGCGTGCGATATATCGCACTGTGTATACATAATGTATCGATTAGTTATCGTTGGGCCACCACCACAATCAATCGGTATTTGGCTGTGTTTTGTTTTTTAATGTGTTCATTGAGAAAATAATTTGCCATCATCAAATGCAAATGGAACGGTGACATAAATGCGTTGCACAAACCAAAACGTGGCTGTATAGACGAACGCGCGCCGAGTGTAGCTGAACACACAGTAGAATAGTGCATAGAAATTGCAGCAGCAAATTACAACCGCAACAAAGGCCCTGGGCCAGAAAAGCATGAGCTGAAACTGGACAAGCACAGCAACACACCAACACACACACCAACACACACACACACACAGACAGCGAGACACACAAAAAAGATAATTTTTGTCAAGGCAACGCTGTGTGCAACGCAGGGGCAAATAAACTTTAAATAAGGTGACAATTTCGACGGCGACAAAGACAATAACTTAATTAATTGGTCTGCTAACGTCCGCGTGCTGATTTGTCACCTTGCGATTCCAGCGGAGTCACGTGTATGTATGTATGTGTATGCGTGTGCCTATATGCACATGCATAGTTATCGTTGTATGTGTTGTATGCTAACTCGAAAGTGCAGGCAAGCAATGCAACAACAGCAACAACAACAACAACAACAATATTAACAGCTAGAATAACGGAAGCATTGGCAAGCCTTGCCAGACCCATCCAAGCAGCATCACGGCGCACACACACCAACACAATATCGACAACAACAACAACAACAAGAACAAGAGCAATATGAGCACAGTGTTTATTAACTCGCGCAAGAGCCCAAATGTGCTCAAGAAACAGGGCACAGACCAATGGGTCAAGCTGAATGTGGGTGGAACATATTTTCTAACCACCAAAACGACGCTTTCCCGTGACCCCAATTCGTTTTTGTCGCGTCTTATACAAGAGGACTGTGATTTGATATCAGATCGGGTGAGTTCCACACACACACACATGTATATATATATATATACATATGTAAATGCGCGTATATTTATTACAGTTATCGCTCCCTTGAGCGAACATTTGCCGTTTCTTTCTCGTCTCGCTTTCAAAATAATACAAGCATGCACAAAAATATACAGACAAAAATTACTGTTCTATTTTTGTTAAAAAAAAAAAATGTATTGCACTTTGTTGAAAAGAGTGTACAATTTTCTATTTCTTTTTATTCAATTTCTTGTATATATATATATATATATATATATGTATATATAGGAAAAGATTCGAAAATTACCGTTTTTATCAATACATTCGCTTTTATATCAATAGTTTTAAATTTATGTGAAATGCATAAGCAAAATTTATAGTGTTGCCAGCTTCCGGCTGAATAAAAACTAGCTAAATCCGATTTTAAAAAGAGCTAAAAATAGCTTAATTCGCTTTCCGAGCGCAAATTGGCAATAAACAGAGTTGTTATTGCTTGTCATTGAAAAAAAAAAAACAAAAACTAAATCTGTTAAAATTTACAACTGTTTCCGGCTGTTAACCTGTGCGCGTAGCCAAATGTAGCTAGTAAATAGCTAAAATGGCAACAAATAGCTAAATCAGCTAAGATTTTCAACTGTTTCCGGCTATTAACCTGTGCGCGCAGCCAAATGTAGCTAGTAAATAGCTAAAATGGCAACAAATAGCTAAATTAGCTAAGACTTTCAACTGTTTCCGGCTGTTAACCTGTGCGCGCAGCCAAATGTAGCTAGTAAATAGCTAAAATGGCAACAAATAGCTAAATCAGCCAAGATTTTCAACTGTTTCCGGCTATTAACCTGTGCGCGCAGCCAAATGTAGCTAGTAAATTGCTAAAATGGCAACAAATGGCTAAATCAGCTAAGACTTTCAACTGTTTCCGGCTGTCAGTCTGTGCGCGCCGCCAAATGTAGCTAGTAAATAGCTAAAATGGCAACAAATAGCTAAATCAGCTAAGACTTTCAATTGTTTCCGGCTGTTAACCTGTGCGCGTAGCCAAATGTAGCTAGTAAATAGCTAAAATGGAAACCTTGCTCATAGCTGCCAGCTATGTGAATAGTCATAAACCTAATACCAGGAATTGTAAGCCCACACACACACACACACACACACACACACGCACACGCACACAGACTCTGCCCATGCAGGTCATTCCACGAACAATTACAAGAACAACAACAACAGCAGCGACTGCAGCAGCCACGTCGACTGCGACGCTGGCGTCGTGCACAGTTAAATTGGGAAATTTTCGAGCCACGACGGCTTAGTAAAAAGGAAATTTGAGAAATTTCGATTAGTGCAAATAAATAAAGGGAAATTTTGCACTAAATTCATCAGCTTGGAGTTCTTAAAGTATATATGGATGTTTTAGTAAAAAGGAAATTTGAGAAATTGCGATTAGTGCAAATAAATAAAGGGAAATTTTGCATTAAATTTATCAGCTTGGAGTTCATAAAGTATATATGGATGTTTTAGTAAAAAGGAAATTTGAGAAATTACGATTAGTGCGAATAAATAAAGGGAAATTTTTTAGTAAAAAGGAAATTTGAGAAATTTCGATTAGTGCAAATAAATAAAGGGAAATTTTGCATTAAATTTATCAGCTTGGAGTTCATAAAGTATATATGGATGTTTTAGTAAAAAGGAAATTTGAGAAATTTCAATTAGTGCAAAAATATAAAGGGAAATTTTGCACTAAATTCAACAGCTCGGAGCTCATAAAATACAAAGGGATTATTTTTTTTCTGTTAGTCTGTTTCTCGATTAAAAGCTTTCGTCACGAAACTATATAGAAATCGAAATCAAACGAGCTTAACCAAGCCATATCTTATCTCGATATCAGCAGGATATATCATATAGTTCTTTAAAGAGAACTGCCTATAAGATATCTTTGCCAAACGCAGCAACTTATCTTGAGATAACTGGCCAAGGCGTAGTCCCCCGTCGTCTATTCGGGTTTTCCAGTTGTAGGGTAGGAAAAGGGGGAAATTAATTGCCTCGCAAAAACAACAATAACACATTAAAGGCATTTTTCTATAGCGCAATAAATTTGGCCAAGTTTTAGCCATCATAAATATATATGCATATCTAATATACACACAAATATGTATTTGCCAATTTCCATTGGCCGAGTTTATAAACAAAAGGCGAGCGAGAACCGAACGAATGCCCATTATAAATTCTCAATGTCGCTGGCTTTGGCTTTGGCTTTGCCTTTTCCGATTCCCGATTGTCGATTGTCGATTCCCGATTGTCGATTCCCGATTGTCGATTTCCGATTGTCGATTCCCGATTGTCGATTCCCGATTGTCGATTCCCGATTGTCGATTCCCGATTGTCGATTCCCGATTGTCGATTCCCGATTGTCGATTCCCGATTGTCGATTCCCGATTGTCGATTCCCGATTGTCGATTTCCGATTGTCGATTGTCGATTCCCGATTGTCGATTTCCGATTGTCGATTCCCGATTGTCGATTCCCGATTGTCGATTCCCGATTGTCGATTCCCGATTGTCGATTCCCGATTGTCGATTCCCGATTGTCGATTCCCGATTGTCGATTTCCGATTGTCGATTGTCGATTCCCGATTTCCGATTGTCGATTCCCGATTGTCGATTCCCGATTGTCGATTCCCGATTGTCGATTTCCGATTGTCGATTCCCGATTGTCGATTCCCGATTGTCGATTCCCGATTGTCGATTTCCGATTGTCGATTCCCGATTGTCGATTCCCGATTGTCGATTTCCGATTGTCGATTCCCGATTGTCGATTCCCGATTGTCGATTCCCGATTGTCGATTTCCGATTGTCGATTCCCGATTGTCGATTCCCGATTGTCGATTTCCGATTGTCGATTTCCGATTGTCGATTCCCGATTGTCGATTCCCGATTGTCGATTCCCGATTGTCGATTCCCGATTGTCGATTCCCGATTGTCGATTTCCGATTGTCGATTCCCGATTGTCGATTTCCGATTGTCGATTCCCGATTGTCGATTGCATAAATAAGTTGCAATAAAAAGTTGTGCATGTTTTGTTTTTCTCGCCCGCTTTTGTTATTGATTGAAATTCGCTCCCGCCTCCCGCTCTACCCTCCCCTCGCCACATAACTCATGCCAAGGCAGCCCGCCAATTAAAGGCACCCACATCTATACCCTATACATATACATATATATATATATATATATATATATATGTGCACTCGGCATACAGAAAGGCAGCCAGGCAGTTGAATGAATGGTTTAGTCAAATTGTTCTCAAATTGTTGAAAAGCTCGAAAAAAAAAAAACAAAAAAAACGAAGAGTGCTCGGACCGACTAGGAGATGCCCTACACAAGTTTCAGTTTCCTACTTTCATTCTTTCAATTTTGGGAAAAACTAAATCTGTATATATTCTAATATGAGAGTTCCCTTGTCTCGCAATCAATATTATCGACTATACGAGATATTAGGGCAAGTTCATTTTTTGTCTGGACCTAGATTTCAAAAATATTGAAGACGAACATTCGGTCATTCAATAAAAATCATCAAAAAAGTTTCGATTTTCGAACCGAGCCCGAATTTGAGAAAAAACGTGCCATTTTGATGATTTTGGTCAAAATTTAGATTTTTATTTTTTCCTTACGAGTCAAAAATTGTATAAAATTCCCAAATCGAACACTATTTGAACGAGATATTCAAAAAATAAAATTCCTCAAAAAAATGTTGACTTTACAAACGAATCGGTTTTTGGTGCACAACATTTTTTAACCCATCGATTTTTGATGTTGTTTGAATGCAGATTGATCGTAGGAATCCCTACGAATTCAAAAAAGTTATAACATTTCAAAATTGAGAGATATTCAATAAAAATAGAAAAACCAGGAAAAGCAACAGTTTTCTTTCGGGCTGAAATGAAATCCTTTAAACCAGCAACTAAATTTCAAAAGATTTACTTCCTACGGAGTAATAGGAGTTCATAATTTTCAAGCTTATTCAGAAAGCTGCTTTGAAAGTAAATGTTATAATGAGGCTTATCTATGCCAACATTTCACAAGCTCAAGGAACTGGAATTGATATATATGATTTGTAGCTGCAACGAATCAGATAATCAGAACAAACTATTCTATATACACAAAGATCTGTATTCTATATTCACAGAGATCTGAATATTACGCTAATAGAAGATCAGATCTCTTTCTACTCCAGTCGCCATAACGAAAGACTGATAAACCACCAAAACAGATCTGCACAAGCCCTTGTCGGATCTATTCCTATAAATAGACTGAAGAAAAGACACTTTGGTCTTTTACAAAACAATTAAAAACAATTCTTAAGAAGACAGCTTAGCCTTAACCTTATGTAGAGCAGGAGAAAATAAACTAAGAAACAAACATGTACATGTTTAAAAACTCATATTATCTGTTAATATAATAAAGATTTTCATAATAAAAAAAAAAAATAATATACACAAAAAAAAATATGTGTTACGTACACGATGACAAAATGTGCATACACTTGCCTGCGAAAAGGGTATTTAAACCGAAAGTCATATAGAAAGAACAAAAGCCATAATAAACGAGTACAATGCGAATGTGCACAGAGAAATGTCATTACTGTAGAATGCAACACACACACACACACACACACACACACACACACACACACACACACACACACACACACACACACACACACACACACACATGCACACACTTATATATATGGATATATATAATGCAGAAGAAAACATTTCGTTTGTCTGCCACAAATCCGCACAGCCCGAGCAGAGGCAAAGCGCGATGAAACTGACACATTTCCAATAAGAGCCACACACACACACACACACACACACACACACACACACACACACACACACACACACACA
>JAWNPB010000148.1:412500-485000 GCA_035045355.1 Drosophila lacicola | reverse complement strand
GAGGAGCTACAAAAAAAACTAGTTTGTTAAACAATTTCTGTAGGTTCAGGGCTAAAAATGGCGAACAAAAAAAAATGCCAACAAAAACTTGACAACTCTGTTGGCATTTATCTATAATTGAGAATCGGCGAGAAGGCCAATTTGGTGTTCATACTTTATTTGTAAGCAAGTTACTTTCTTAAAAAAAAAAAAACAAAATATGTTCGAGCTGCATTTACATACGTCTGTCTGATATATATGTATAGATATATATATATTTATATATATAGATATATAGATCGAACGCAGCCTCGTTTGCATTATAACCTTGAGCTTTATTTAACTAGCAAAAGCAAAGGCAAAAACAAAAAACAAAACAAAACAAAAAACAAAACAAAAAACAGAAAAAACATTTTAAATCACGACTGAATTTATGTGAACTTGCACTAAAAACCAAAATCAACTAAAATGAATTAATATGAAATATGAAATATGAGAAAACAATACGGCGACGTTTCTTAGATATACGCATTATTAATGATGACCTATGTATGTATATAATTTTAAAGTAAACTAATTTATACACTAAAAAAAAAGAAAAGAAGTGTGAAGTGAGGTGAGGTGAGGAGAAGAGAACGTCGCCAACTACTCGTTACCCAATTTTGTATCCATTTTGAATTATATTTGATGTGCATCTAAATGCAAGTTAGATTTAATGCTTGCAATTATTTGGCTCAAGCCAGACTCGGAACACCTCGGAACACCTTGGAACACCTTGGAACACCTTGGAACACCTTTACATTAGCTTGTAAAAGAAGAAATCAAAATGAAAATCCAAAACTAAATGCAATATACAAATATGTGCGACATGTTCTTAGCAATACAGGCGATAAAATTCATCCCAAAAATATATATACATATATATGAATTATATGAATAATCAATTGATGTAAGCCCCGATTAACTCACGGCGGCTGCGAGCTGCGTTCTGACACTTATTTACAAGTGGAAAAACAAGTTGGGAAAGCGAGTTGGGAAAACTCGTGAAAACATTTGAATACTTACCTACAATACTTATACATAGTACGTATAGAAATCGGAATGTATAGCCACGCGGGGCAAGCTTCACTGTGCTGCTTGCAGCTTACCTATAATCAACAGTTCAATCTGGGCGCATCTCTGCTCTCGCAGAGACAATATTCAAATAAATTAATGATCCCTTTTCTAAAAAAAAAAACAAGCAACGTTCAAATCGTGTTTTAATTTTCAACTTAAGATTAAGCAACTATATTTTCGAAATTAAGTAAAACCATTTTCGCGTTTCCGGATTTTTTACCGAAAAATTAACAATTTTGGTTTCATTTTCTACTCAACCTTAAACTTGCAATCGATTCAAAATAAATTTAAAAAATAAATATAACAAAAAATTCTAAATTTAAAAAAAAAAAATAGTGAAAAACATTCGATTTTTGAATAGCCCAAAAATTTGGTTGAAGTTTTGGCAAGTTTGCGAAAGTTTAAAGTTTGGTTGAAAGCATTTTCTTTTTAATTTAATTTAATTGCTCGACTAAGCATCAAGGGTTAAGTATTTAGTATATGTTTAAGTAAAGCTTTGACAGAAATGGAGAAAGCTTTTGAGAGCTTTATGAAAAGCTTCGGATTGGAAGCCAGGAAAGTGGAGATTTAAGGTGAAGATTTAAGATGAAATTAAGAATTTTGTATTGAAAGAATATATATATATATATTGAAAGCGCGAGTCCTTGCAAAAGGCTTGCCTGAAAAGCTTAAAGCTTACCCGAAAAGCTTAAAGCTTACCCGAAAAGCTTAAAGCTTACCCGAAAAGCTTAAAGATTGCCTGAAAAGCTTAAAGCTTGCTTGAAAAGCTTAAAGCTTACCTGGAAAGCTTTAAGCTTTTTTTGATGAGGCCAAAGCTTTTACTGTAAATAATTAAAGCTTACCTGAAAAGCTTTAAGCTTTTTTTGATGCGACCAAAGCTTTTACTGTAAATAGCAAGTCTTCACACCAATAAAGCTGCTTGTCGACAAAAAGCACATACCCCGGAAAAAAGCTTTCGTATTAAGCAAAGACCAACTGAATTCGACCCAATTAATTGTATATGTATTCTTTTAAGCATAACGAACTAATTTTTAATCGTAATTTATTTTATTTATATTTGTTTTAATATAATATAAGCTTATACTGTGTTTGTTTTAAGCTCCTTATCCTTTTGCCTAGCCTTTTAATATTGGACTACTTTGCTAAGTATAGAAATATAAAGCTCTTTTATTTTGTTATCCTTTTAATATCAGAATACTTTGTGGTATGGCTAAGTATAGATATATTCCGTACACTTTCTACAAATCTTAAGTTTTCAAATAGATCTTAATCTTACAATCTAAATAGTATATATAACTATATATATATATATATTATTGTGTACATCCCGACTCACCTTACATGATGGTAAGTCCAGGAAAACAGTTGTATGAAAACTTTTTTGATTATCATACCTTCGGTCTCGAACTCGTATTCAAAGATCTTTGCGAGTATCAATTGGAGACGTATTTTACAACATCTCCAAAGTTGGATAGTTTAAAAAAAATTATATTAAGTTATTTGGTTTATCATTCGATTTGAATGGAAAACTTTTTTGTTTTTCTAGATATCTAGACCAAACTCGCCATTTATACGTTTCACTATGTTCCCTACATTTATGCAAAATCTTATTTACTTCGGATTACTATATCATATAGCTGCTATAGGAACAATCGGTCGAAAAGTAGATTCTTATGTAAAAAACTTTTTTGTTTATTAAGATATCTTAACCAAAGTCGGCATTTATTAGTTTTACTATGCGTTTTATATATATGCAAAATCCCATCAACATCGGACTACTATATCATATAGCTGCCATAGGAACAATCGGTCACAAAGTAGATTCTTGTATGAAAAACTTTTTTGTTTATTAAGATATCTTAACCAAAGTCGGCATTTATTAGTTTCACTATGTTCCCTACATTTACTCAAAATCTTATATACATCGCTCCACTATATCATATAGCTGCCATAGGAACGATCGGTCGAAAAGTAGGTTCTTGTATGAAAAACTTTTTTGTTTATTAAGATATCTTAACCAAACTTGGCATTTATTAGTTTTACTATGAGTTTTATATTTATGCAAAATCCTATCAACATCGGACCACTATATCATATAGCTGCCATAGGAACAATCGGTGGAAAAGTAGACTCTTGTATGAAAAACTTTTTTATTTATCAAGGCATCTTAACAATACTGAGCATTATGAAAAGGTCTGGAAGGGTATTAAATCTTCGGCGTGCCGAAGATAGCCCTTCTTGCTCGTATTTCAATTGTCAAATGTTATAGGCGCAAACCTTGAAAAGGGAAAATCTGGGTAATATCCACTAGTATATATACTAACCAACTAGTCCGTGTTAGGCCAACTTATCTGCTTGAGGTTCAATTCATAGCAAATTCCGGGCTCAAACCGGGTCGGTTCCAAACCGACTTCCTATACATGAACAAAACGAATAGAATTCGATTCGGCTTAAAAAGTAATTTCTTATGCAACACGACACGTTTTCATTTTGTTGTTCCAGATTCTGAATATGTTCGAATCGAATTTAAATCGATATTAAAATCGTTTCAACTTGTAACATTCATTGTGATTGGGCGAGCAGCCCCAATGAATTTTTATTGTAAACAGATCGGTTTCGATTTGGATGGATTTTGGTAAGCAATTTTTGAATGAACATTTTCTAAAATATGATTATTTAATAACATGAATGCGCATCAGTGAAAGGGGCACAGGTGGAAAATAATTTAAAATTTTGAATAATTTAAATTGAAAACAAAACAAGAGGTTCTAGTCGGGAGCTTCCGACTAGGGGATACCCTGGACCCCTTTTCTTTCGACAGGCGATAGGTACAAAATGAAAGATACTTGATATACATATATATTCTATTCTAGAAGCTACATGTCAAGTTTGGTGACTCTAGCTCTTATAACTTACGAGATTTTCGCAAAAAACTAAATTTCGATATCGATTTTTATCGATAACTTTGAAACGAGGCAAGTTATCGAATATCGGAAACAAACTCGATATGCGCGGGGACTAGGAGAATCTACAGCCAAAATTTCAAGTCTCTAACTCTTATAGGTTACGAGATTTTCGCAAAAAACTGGATTTCGATATCGATTTTTATCGAAAACTTAGAAACGAGGCAAGTTATCGAATATCGGAAACAAACTCGATATGCGCATGGACTAGGAGAACCTACAGCCAAAATTTCAAGTCTCTAGCTCTTATAGGTTACGAGATTTTCGCAAAAAACTGGATTTCGATATCGATTTTTATCGATAACTTGGCAACGGGGCAAGTTATCGAATATCGGAAACAAACTCGATATGCGCATGGACTAGGAGAACCTACAGCCAAAATTTCAAGTCTGTAGCTCTTAAAGGTTACGAGATCCTTGCATTAAATGTTTGAATATGATAAGGCATATCGCAGAATTAGCTAGTTAGTTGGTTAGTTAGTGACTGTGACTAAGGCGGCTTTCACATTGCATAGACACGTGCATTTGGTTCAATCGAATGTTAAGTCGAGCGGCAATTTTCGAGTGCGTCCTGCACGTGACATGGGCAGGGGCCGGAAGGGGGGCGGGAAGGGGGGGGGGGGCGCGATGCGTTGCAGATATTGATTAGAATTTGCGCAATTGCGAACTCTTATGCAAAGTAAAAAAGAAATGTTCTCATGAGATATTCATAGGCACAGCTACATATCTCTCTCTGTGTGTGTGTGTGTGTGTGTGTGTGTGTGTGTGCGAGTGTGTGTGTGTGTGTGCGAGTGTGTGTGTGTGTGTGTGCGAGACTCTCAGCTGGTGTCGCGGACACTTTTGGATCTAAACAGACGCGCTTCCGCCCAGCTTCAGTTGCAGCCTCTGCCCCGCCTCTGCCTCTGCCCGGCAGCGACGTCGGCAGCGGCAGCGGCGTCGGCGTCGGCAGCGATGGCTTTGGCACGTTTCAAATGTTATTTCTGACTATATTTCTGGCTGGCAGCAGATTCATGCACGCATATCGATATGGCCGCATTAAAATTTAACTGCGCCAGCCAACCCCAGCGCAGCAGCCTCGTTGCCTCGTTGCCCCGTTGCCTTGTTGCCACATGCCGCATGCCCCATGACGCATGCCGCCAATTGCGTTGCCACCACTAAAACGCAGAAACGCAGTCCCATGGCCAAAACACGTGCACATTTATATACATACACATATTTATTCTAAACAAAGGAATAAAAATGTTGTGTGCACATGAGGCCCCAAAAACCGAAACCGAACTCCTGTTGGCCAGTAAACGCGAAAGTTTTTATTTTATTTCACATACACCCTGTAACCATAGCGAAACGGCTAGCACCGACTGTGCCTAGGCGCGTAACGGGGCGAGGGGGAAAATCCTAAAGGTAGCACATAGTTGCCTGGGAAATAAATATTTGTACAATTTATTCAAGAAAAGTATCTACAACAAAACGGAACTTTTCAAACATCGGACTAACATGCACGAGGTCGCTGGTTCAACTCCGTTTTGTATCTTTGCATCTGCACAAAGCAAAACAAAAAACTAATAAAGTAATATGAGTTCTGAGGAAAAAAAGTATAAGTGCATTTATTACCCATTTCCCTGAGGTAAATCTTTGCTCAAGCGTCGAACTAACATGGAGGAAGGTCGCTGGTTCAACTCCGTTTTGTATCTTTGCATCTGCCTGAAGTGGGCGAGTTTTTCAAAATTGAAAGCGTCGAACTAACATGCACGAGGTCGCTGGTTCAACTCCTTTTTGTATCTTTGCATCTGCACAAAGCAAAAAACAAAAAAACAAATGAAGTAATATGAGTTCTGCGAAAAAAAAAAGTATAAGTGCATTTATTACCCATTTCCCTGAGGTAAATCTTTCCTCAAGCGTCGGACTATTTAGCGGAAGGTCGCTGGTTCAACTCCTTTTTGTATCTTTGCATCTGCACAAAGCAAAAAACAAAAAAACAAATGAAGAAATATGAGTTCTGAGGAAATAAGTACAAGTGCATTTATTACCCATTTCCCTGAGGTAAATCTTTGCTCAAGCGTCGGACTAACATGGAGGAAGGTCGCTGGTTCAACTCCGTTTTGTATCTTTGCATCTGCCTGAAGTGGGCAAGTTTTTCAAAATTGAAATCATTTGCATAAAATTGTTTAAATCGTATGAAAAAGGTTTGAGCCCAACTCATGGGAGTGGAAAAAACAGGAGCAAGAGCCTAGACTAAAAGGCAGGGCGCTGGCTCGAGTCTTAAACTAAGTGAATGAATTAGACTAGTCGAAGTACATTTTCTAGATATAGAGTTAATTATTTGGAAATTTGGGTATTAGCAACAAACCAGAAGCAAGAATTTCAGTCGAAACATAAAGCTCGGCCTGATTTTGATAGGTTACGTGCTCGCTGGTTCAAATCCTTTTGAAATCATAAATGAATACAAAAAAGGCTTGAACAAAGGCTTATAGTAAAAGAATTTGACTAGTCGAATTTGAATGTAATCGAAATAGGAGTTACGACATTTTCTAAATAGGGAAACGAAGTAGAATTTCTTTTTGCGACTTTAACCGGATTTTGATAGGTTGGGCGTTTTACAGGGCATCTCTCTGGTCGGGCAACAGTTGGACTAGAGTCCAATGTGCTTTTTATTGGAACAGACGTCCTGCTCGCAGGTAAACGCAGGTAAAGCGCGTTTTGCCGTTAAGGACATTAGTGCGTTTCGTTGGGCTCCATTCGAAGGTTTTACAAGGTTTCGCGCTGGAGCTGAGCCAGGAAGGAGCCAGGAGTCAGGTCCTTTGGGGACGGCTCGTAAAGCGCAGCACGCAGCGAGCCTAAGCTAAATTTCATTCGTTTTTATGTTAACGATGACGAAACACCTGAACACCTGAACACCCGAAGCACCTGCCCACCTACAACTGCCACAAACAGCATCATGTGATGCCAATTCCATTGCCAAACCCAAGCGAAATCCCTTTTCTCGAGCTGCTTTCACTTTTCGCGCCGACAGTCGACTTTGGGCGGGGTTGCAGCTCAAGTGCATCGATGCCACTTGAAGTCATCTTTGCACCTTCTTCCACACTGCACTCGACGTCGACTGCGACGTCGACTGCGACGGCGACTGCGACGTGGACTGCGACGTGGACTGCGACATTGGCATTGGCAACCACCCCGTTGGATCGCCTCGCGTTCGTCCTTCAGCCCCAGAAACGACCCCAAAAAGTGCAAGACATGCACCACCAACCATGCAACACACACAGCCGCACACACACAGCCGCACACACACCCGCACACACACACACAGCCGCACACCCACTTTAACTTTTGAATAGTGCAAAAAGTGCACTCAAGCAGCAGCAGCCGTGCGACATTCATGTGGCATGCAACCACCGTGTTTCACTTTCGTTGCAGCCGCGACGAGACGAGACGCGACGAGACGAGACTCAGTTTTGCACCTGCCACCAGGCGGGGGTTGATGCTGCAACTAAACCTGGGGCAAGCGGCAGCAATGATTCTATGTCAACATGACAAGGGGCAGCGACAACGCGTCGCTGTCGACATTCTAATGCATGCAGCATGTGGCATGCAGCATGTGGCACACACGCTGCACTGGTGGGTGGTCGACTTGAAAGGGTTCAAAACTAGGGTTGCGCCTTGGGATAGGGGTGAGGGGTGAGGGGTAGGGGTAGGGATAGGGGTTGGGGTAGGGGCAGGGGCAGGGGTTGGGGCAGGGGCAGGGGCTAGACAAGCGTCTGGCTTCGTTTTGTCTCCTGTCTGTCTACTGCATCTAACTGTGCAAAATGTACACTCAGCAAAAAAATGTGTCCCGGCATCTAATTCAAATCAAAAAATAACAGGCTTAGACCGAACAAATCCTCAAAACTATTCGTAATTTGTTTAATAAGTCGAGAGAAATTCGAATGTAGAATTCTTATGCATATAAATATTTGAATATATTTTCTATTAATCGGAATTTCTTAAGTTAATTGTCTGAAAAGCAGAACATTTTTGCTAAAAAGTCTTTTAGGCTCATCGCTATATATAAAACTCTTTGGTCTGACTGACTGATTGACTGACTGATTGATTGACTGATTGATTGACTGACTGACTGACTGACTGATTGATTGATTGACTGACTGACTGACTGACTGACTGAATGACTGACTGACTGATTGACTGATTGACTGATTGACTGACTGACTAAATATTTGAATATATTTTCTATTAATCGGAATTTCTTAAGTTAATTGTCTGAAAAGCAGAACATTTTTGCTAAAAAGTCTTTTAGGCTCATCGCTATATATAAAACTCTTTGGTCTGACTGACTGATTGATTGACTGATTGATTGACTGACTGACTGACTGACTGATTGATTGATTGACTGACTGACTGACTGACTGACTGAATGACTGACTGACTGATTGACTGATTGACTGATTGACTGACTGACTGACTGACTGATTGATTGATTGACTGACTGACTGGCTGACTGAACTGACTGACTGATTGATTGACTGACTGATTGATTGATTGATTGACTGATTGACTGACTGACTGAATGACTGATTGATTGATTGACTGATTGACTGACTAACTAAATGAATGACTGACTGACTGACTGACTGATTGATTGACTGACTGACTGACTGATTGATTGCCTGACTGGTGATCAACGCACAGCTCAAACCGTAAGAGAAGAGGAAGCTGAAATTTTCACTGCAGTTACCTGAGTCGCGGTTTCGGCAAATTCCACCCGCAATTGTGGAAAAATCGTGAAAAACGTTCGCATGAAATTCTTTTGTTTACCATCCGATCGGCCTCAAAGTCATTTTCAAAGATCTTTGTTCAACTTCATTTGAGGAGTGTTTCACACTTCTCTGAAAAATGCCTTCCACCTTGGTGGAAATGGGGGTCAAAGATTTGGTGGTTTATTTCCAAGCATCTATATGAAAAATCATTTGCGACGTGTTTCACACTTTTCGCTAAATGAAAGCTTTCTCAGCGAAAAGTGCAATTTATAGATTTTTTTTTTTTTGGTAAAGTTTCAAGTTTTGCCCGAATTTGCTCGACATAAGAACTTGATGAATTTCACCCGCAATTGTGGAAAATTGGCGGAAAATTTGCAACTTTGCAACTTTTTTGTTTATTATTGATTTCCAGCTAATTTTCAAAGTTTGTCGGCTTCAAGATTTTCAGCACAAGCCGTTGATTCTCAAAATTCGGTTCAATATTCGAAGAACTATTTTCTAACAGAAGCTGAGATGAATTCACGATCGTGGAAATGTAATATCTAAAACGCTGAGCAGCAAACTTTTCACGAGCAAGGCCGGGTTTTTTTTTCATAAATATGAGAAAATGTTTGGATATTTTATTTCGAATTTCTAAGCAATAATTTTGTTTGAGTGTAGCTTTGTGCGCGTGTGTGTGTGTGTGTGTGTGTGTGTGTGTGTATGAGTGGGCTTTTGTGCAACTCAAGTGCATGTCGCCATCGCCGTGTTAAGTGCGTCAAACAAAGCCATCTGCTTGGGGGCTGCTGGCTGTTCACATCTCCCGCCCTTTTTCCGCTGTGGTTTGGGGGGGGGGGGGGGGGGGGGGGGCGTGGCGCGTGATTTCTGTACAATTTAACCCCGATTTTCGTGGCATGCAACTAAGCAGAAGACACACGGAATCGGCTTTCCTGCCACTTCTGTGACGGGCTCTCCGAACCAGCTCTTGCATCAAGATTAGGCGTACAACTAATGCTCTAGCTGACGCTGCCACTCTCCCCTTCTCCCCCTCCCCCTCCCCCCCTTTTAATTGCAACTCCTAAATGGAAAGGCGTAAGGGTATTACGTGTCTCGTCTAAAACGTTTGTCAAACAAAAGCCCAAATCTATTATATGCACTTCATTTCCTTTCCTGCACAGATTCCTGCTCTATACAAATGCACTTGTGAGTTTTTGCGTGTGTGTGTGTGTGTGTGAGTCGAGTTGAAATTACACTGAGAAAAAAAGCGGTTAGCCGAATCGCAAATACCCTTTAACTACCCCAAGTCCAGCCTTTTTATAGCCTAAGCCCAACTTTTTGCACTCTCAGTCCATTGCAAATGCGTAAAATTGATGTAACCAACTCCTCGTAAAGTATATATATATATATATTCCTGATCAAGACGACGAGCTGTTTTGGCTTTTAGGCATTTAGCTTGAAATTTTCAATATATATTTATCGTATATTAAACGCAAAATGAGTTAAGAATTTTGTCGACATTTTTTTTTTTAAGATCAATCATAGTTTGCATATTGAAAGAGCTGGATAAAAAGGTTCTCTCTCTCTCTCTATATATATTTATATATATATTTATATATATTCCTGATCAAGATGATGATCAGTTTCGGCTTTTACGAGACGAAAACTACAATAGCTACAAGCTTGCAATTTTCAATATATATAGAACTCAATCGATTCATATCGACTTTTCCTGCCTGATTTTTACAAAAATAGTCTGCATATTAAAAGATCTAGAGCTAGAAAGGTTCTCTAAGTCCAGAATTTCCCATCTTATGAAGAGATGAGGTGTTTTCTTCCTACATAAGTTGACTGCTGGCGACATAGATTCTTTTTTACTGTTAGAACTTCAATTCTTCTTTAATTCTCTGCTCCGTCCAGAGCTACCAGGAATTATTCCCTTATCGCCCTTATTCCTACTTCCTAGTATCACGTTTTCTCCAACGAACTTTTTTTCCCCGTCAATAAAATTGTTGCTTTCAGGATAACAGGATAACTTCGGGAACTCACGGACCATTCCCGGCTATGAGGAGGGGCCTAGCTTGCCGGATCTAGTATACAGTTCTTTACTTTATTAACAACTCGTCGACCATCAATAAATAATAATCGAAAGATTATTACAATCGAAAGAGGTAAGCAAACACCTTAGCTGCCCATATTTGGGCCCTAAAAATTGCAAATCGGACTATATGCTCCGAAGTTCGTTAAGAAAGGGAATCTAAGGGAAGAAGAGTTCAAGCCTCAGCGAAAGGTGTGCACAGGGTGTCGCCTGGTCGGGTACTCCCGACTCTTACTCTCTCCAAGGCAAATCGAAACCTAGCTAGGCTCGACGTTAGGATCAGAAAAGTCTCCTGCCAGCTAAGAGGCTCTGCTTAGGTTAGGGTATGCGCCGGCTGGGCCTAAGTTTCGCCAGCGAAACTAAGCTGCAAAAGGAAAATAAACCGTAGACGTTTAAGAAATTTGCCTGCCGGCGGCGGCGGCGGCGGCAGTTGGGAATGGGAGATGCGGCTAATGAATGCTAAAGCACACACACACACACACACACGCACACGCACACACACACACACACACACGCACACACACACACTTAGAGGAGGCGGCTGGCTGAGGCACAAGTCATAAGAGTCGGAATAGAAAAAGCAGGGAAACGGGAACGGGAATGCGCACAAAGGAAATATTTTTGTCAATGCAACGAAATGGAAAGTTTGAGGTGGCAGCCATTGAAATAAGGAACATCGTGTGTTCTTGAAGAATGCCAAAAGAAACGAATCAACAACAAACAGGGGCGAGTCGCTGAATAGAAAAAAAAAAATAAATAAAAAAAAATATCACATATATAAAAATCCACAGAAATGCCAAAGAAACTGAATGCTGGGCACAACGAATCGAGGATGTGCGTGCAACTTGTGAAACTGAAATGAAAGTGAGTGAAGGGAGGGCGGAGGGGGGGAAGGAACGGGGCTGGGAGGGGCAGCTAGGAGCGGAAAGAGGGGGGAAGATGAAGTTGCAGCGAGACGCTTTTGTTCTGACCGTGTTTTTTTTTCTCTTTTTTGTACTTGTGCATGTGTCAAATTTGAAAAAGGCGCAGATTGGGGAAGGGCATCTGCACTTGAACTACGCCAAATACGAGACGGAGACGGAGATGGAAACTGAGACGGAGATGGAGGTGGAGATGGAGACGGAGACAGAGACGGGGGAAGGGCAAGCTGTGTCGCGCTCGTAAGTTGCCGCTGCACTTGAGAATATATATTTTGTTGTTGCGCTATTAAGGGATGCAAAATGCAAGTGATTGCAATGTCGTTAGGGGTTAAAAGAGGCGTGGAAAAGGAGGGGAAAGAGGCGGGGGGGGGGGGGGGGGGGTAGCTCTAATGATGTGCCTGTGCTCTCTCTCTGTGTGCAGCTGCTTAGGCAAACAAAGCACAGCCAGGCGCAGAGTTTGTTGTTTTTGCGCCTCGAAGTATGCAGCGCTTTATTTGCATATTCATATTGTAATATGACACACACACACACACGCACACACGCACACACACGTATATACTTAGATATATGTGTATAAGTACAGTTTACACAAATTCATGTAATGAGCTTTGGGTAGTTAGAGGGGGGAGGGCAACCCTGTCTCGCTGGGGTCAACCCTGTGCGGACCCATTGCAATATCCTGTGTATTATCCTTCGTTTTTTTTTTTTATTAAGCATTCGCTCATTGTTTTGCCGTAGTGTGTGTGTGTGTATTAGTGTCTTCCTTTCTCTACTTTTTTTCTCCATACCCTGTAACACATTGAATGTGGGCAAAAAGGGTATCATAGTTGCGGCAGGCAGAAGGACCATATATATCCCTGATCGGGAAGACGAATTGACTCGAGCTAGATCCGTTCGTCCGTTCGTCGATTTGTCCGACTGTCAGTCGAAAACTACAAAAGCTGAAGGACTTAAATTTTAAAATGAATAATCTGAATGATTTTATCGATTTTTCGATACTTCTCCCGATTTTCACTACTATCGATAAATATCGATATCTTGAGATATCTATAAAAGCTATAAAGGTTCATCAATCGATCGGACAATATAGACCGAACGCATTTGCCACAGTGCGGGGCTAAGAGAAGAAAGTCAGCTAAAATGTTGATTAGGTCATATAGAAATGTGGCAAATCTTGACTGCAGGGCATCTCCTAGTCGGTCACTCCCCACTAGAGCGCTTTTTTTTTTTTTTTGGGAGTTTTCATTAGAAACTTTTGCCAACATCATTTCCAGCAAAACGTCAAAACAAAAAGGGTTCGACACACACGCACACACACACACGCACACACACACACACACACGCACACACGCACACACACACACGCACACACACGCACACACACGCACACACATTCCTCATTGCCGCTTTGCATACAGAGAGATAAGCGCGTTGGGAGATTTAGATATTTTTTAGACATGCGTGTGCACTTCCGTTTGTGACCTCCACACACACACACACACACACACACACACACAGACACAGCACCCATCGCCTGTTTCTGACATGACCAGCGTAAAGTCGCCAACCCCCCCCCGTTCCCCATTCTCTTACCCTTGCCCTTGCCTCGCTAACTAAACATGCTTAATTAGAAAGTAGCTGCGGTTGCCGCCAGCAGCAGCGACTGCGACTCATATTTCACTGACCAACCCCAACCCTCCCATTTACCCATCCAAATCGCCCGATTGTGACGCAGACCCTTATGGAACGCCCCATCCTCCCCCCTCCCCCCTCCCCCACCCCAACATGAACTGAATGACAGCATTTTTGGGTTAGCATCGCCGCAACTCGCTGTTTGTCTCTTTTTCGTTGATGGCTACGGGAATTATCCGGGAATGCAAAATGTTGTTGCTCATTACGGCGATTCGCATCCACAACCGCGTTCCCATCCGCGTTCGCATCCGCATCCGCATCCGCGTCCGCGCGCCCGTCACGCACACATATGAATATGTTGAATTAATCACTTGGGCTTTTGGGTTTGCTCCCTTTTTTTTTTTTTGTTGGTTGGGCTCAGTTTTAGCCAAACCGGGCCAGCTACCCGCTGGACCACACATTGACATGGGCATTGCTCTAGGCATATTTGGCGAGAGAACCCGCTGCCCCGCCTCCCCGCTGCCCCGCCCCGCCCACCGCGCGCTTCTATATTTTGCGGCGAATCGATAAAAAGTTTGACCAGCGCCCCAGCAAATGCTGACATCGCGGTCGCCATGTGAAATGTGTGAAATGCACGCATTAAATAAAAAACGACAAAAACAAAAAAAGAAGTCGAAAAAATAAATAAAATAAAAAGCTAGCTTTGCCAAGCCGAAAATTAAATATGCTTTCGTCTAAGAGACGACCGATAGAGTCACAGTCGGTCAAGATCTAAGATTGCAAACGATTGAACAGTAAGGTTGCTGGTTCGAACCTCAGGACCTTGTGTTGTCCTAGGCGAAGATTATATACTATTCTAGAAGTTTGTCAAGTTTGGCGACTTATTATTATCTTTCAAAATTGTTCAAAACACAGGATTTCGATATCGATTTTTATCGATTACTTGGGAAACGGGGCAAGTTATCGAATATCGGAAACAAACTCGATCGATGCGCGGGGACTAGGAGAACCTACAGCAAAAATTTCATTCCTGGATGATATTGATATTGTCTTCTTCTTCTTCTTACACATTCGATGACAAATCATGATACCCTCAATAAGGGTATTGATAATACACAAAAAAAAAAAGAAGCAGAGAAACCAATTTAAAAAGGGTATGTACCCCAATCTGACTGCCGCAGCACCCGCTGCTAGCTGGAAGGCAAAAGGTTTTTTGTTCATTGTATTGCCGATTTTAAATCGTCCGAAAGGTGTAGCTCCCCGTTTCCACCCGTTTTCCACCCGTTTCCCATTCACATGCGCGCTTTTTCACCGCGCCGTCATGTTTTAGATAAGGTAAATAACTGCGATTGTTTTTGGCATTTTAATGTTAAACTTTTTGCGACCGACGCCATTTAGAGGCGGCTTTTAGCAATCCTAATGGTAGCGCACTTTTTTTTCATTCGGGCTGCTAAGCGTACAGATATTTGTATAAACTGTACACACAAAAAATCATCCCCATACGTACGTCGTTACATTTAGTCCTGGTTGACTGATTGGCTATAAACGCACAGCCTCAACTGTGAGAGCTAGAAAACAGTTTCTACCGAACTTTCCTGTCGAAAGATAGCCCTAAAACGTGCCTCTGGAAAAGTCAACCGTCAAGTGGCGGAAACATTGGGCAAAGCTTTATGATTGGCCAGCCATAGAAGCGTGGTCGGACTAGCAAGCGGCAAGTCGCCGGTTCAAATCAAAATTCAATCAATTTTCAATTTGTTTTTTTCTAAGCATAACGCTTGACAGAAATCTAAAGTGTTTTTTCCTCGAGAATGTTCCAGGCAAAGAAAAAACAAACAAAACAGCAAAAACCACATTTTATATTTCCCATATATATATATACTTCTTCCCTTAGTCCCGCTCTATGGGTAATGCATTCTAGCTTTATAAAGCCTGATCTAAAAGTGCCCAAAAAGTTTAATATTATGCATTAATGTATACTATTTAAGAACATACAAACTAAGCGTCTTTGAAACATATCAAATACAAGATTTTTTTGTTTTTTCTTGGGATTTTTTGGAAATAGAGAAAAAGTATCGATAATTCGAAATCTACTTTTGATTTTCGATTATTTTTTTTTGATTTAATAGAAATAGAGAAAAAGTATTGATAGTATTTGTAATCAAATTTTTGATTTTCGATTTTGTTTTGATTTAATAGAAATAGAAAGAAAAGTATCGATAATTGGATATCAAATTTCGAAAATTATCGATAATTTGTAATCAACGATTTAATGGAATTAGAGAAAAGTTGATTTTTATTATGATTTTATGGAATGTAATTTTTATTATGATAAATTGTAATCAATTTTCGATTTTTTTATTTAATGAAAATAGAGTGAAAAGTATCGATAGTAAGATATCAAATTTCGATTATTGATTTTTTTGATTAAATGGAATTGGAGAAAAAGTATCGATAATTTGTAATAAACTTTCGATTTAATGGAAACGGAGAAAAAGTATCGATAATTTGTAATCTACCTACAATTGTCGATTTTTTCTCGATTTAATGGAAATAGAGAAAAAGTATCGATTATTGCAAATCAATTTTCGATATTCGATTTTTTTTTATGATTTATTTAATGGAAACGGAGAAAAAGTATCGATAATTTGTAATCAAATTTTTGATTTTCGATTTCTTTTTATGATTTTATGAAAATACAGAAAAAGTATCGATAATTGGATATCAAATTTCGATTTTTTTTTATTTTATGGAATTAGTGAAAAAGTATTGATAATTTGTAATCAACTTTCGAATTTCTATATATTTTAATTTAATGAAAATAGAGTGAAAGTATCGATAATAAGATATCAAATTTCGATTTTCGATGTTTTGATTTTATGGAATTAGAGAAAAAGTATCGATAATTTGTAATAAACTTTAGATTTTCGATTTAATGCAAATAGAGAAAAAGTATCGATAAGTGGAAATCAACTTTCGATTATCGACTTAACGGAAACGGAGAAAAAGTATCGATAATTTGTAAACAACTTTTGGGCTTTAGAATGTGAAGTCTCGACTCCGGGCTCGATTGGTTCGCTACAAGATTCAAATATTTAATTTAGTTTTAACACAAATTGTTAATTTCTCGTTATGATAAAGAGGGTGAAGAGGTTTACAATTGATTCGATAAGTTTTTGTGGTGAGAGGCCAATTACATACGGATTTTTAATCATGTTGGCCAGCTGCAGGCTGCGTAAAGAAACTGAGAGATAACTGAGAGACGCGCGACAGCGCAAGATGAAAGCTGGCTAAAATCAAAGGCACAATTTGTTGTTCTTGTTGTTGTCGCTGATATTTTTAATATTTAACTGGAAACTGCAGCAACTTTGTCCAAAAACCATCTGCACTCAAATGTGTGTTTGTGTCTTTGAGCTCGTTGTCTGTCAACGGCAAAAAGATAAAAAACAAAATTATAAGCAACCACAACACATAGAGACGCTCTCGAGTATTAAGCAGAAAGGCCCGCGGAAGTGTGCAGCAATTGCAGCGGCGCTCACAAAGCATTCTAACATGATTTTAATTACGATGACGAGCTGAGCTGAGCTGAGCAGAGCTCGGCCCAAACTTGTGCCACAAAACAACTTGGTCGCCCGTATCCGTATCCGTATCCGGAGCCGCATTCCCATTCCCAGTCGCAGTCGCATTCCCATTCTCAGTCGCAGTCGCAGTCGCATCCAGGCCTCCTCCAACCTCACGCAGGCACAAGTGACAAAATTTGAGGCAACAACAAGATAGACTGCCTGACTGGCAGACACCCTGCACCCCAAAGCGGGCCAAGATTATGTCTTACTTTTTAAATATATATACAAAAAAGTAAGCGCTGCAGCTGTGCTTCCTTCCCTAGCCTCATAGTGTGAGAAATGCATTCTTGATTAATATTAATCGGTGCTTATAGTCCGATCTAAATGAAATTTAAGGGGCTTACAAAAGTTAGCAAGGCTCTGTCATTTAAAATGAGTCGCCAGCTGTTTGTCTTAGGCTTTGTTTATTAAATCTAGCTAATATAATTGAACAGTGATAATATCAAGGAAAAAGATTATGATATACGAGATTAAGATTATGTCTTACTTCTAAAATACATTTAAAAAAGACGTAAGCCGCTTATTGCTATGCTTTCTTCCTTGGCCTCCTACTTTGACAAATATATTCTTGATCAATATTAATCGGTGCTTATAGTCCGATCTTAATGAAAGGCTCTCTATCTCTAGCTCTAATAATTATCCTGTTTTGAATATCAAACAATAAAGATTATCAAGTTATGCGTATTTTATAAGAGAACATATATTTGAAATTTGAGGTCTTCGGGACGAAAAGCGACTCAGCAAGTTGTGTATACTTCCTTCTGCCTGTTGCATACATGTGCACAGAAACTATATACCCTTTTTAAGCCATTTGCAATGGTCGAGGGTATTACAACAACAGAAACAGAAGCAGCAACAGAAACAGAAACAGAAACAAAGCGAAACGTGTGAAGTCCTCAAATCGCTTGCAGCGAGTTGCAGCTGACAAATGTTTCGCACTTTTTTGTCAGCCCCATTTCGTTTGGCCTTGTGGCAGTTCCACACGGAACGAGGGGAGGGTATTGTGCAACACTGGTTCCCCAAATAGTCCTCTGTGTGGCTGGCAGAGACAGAGAACTCAATAGCCGCAGCCTCAGCTTAAGTGTAGACATAGACAGAAAAATATGTTCTGCAGCTGCCCGGGTCCACGATTTGAGCCAATGTCTTTTCCTTCATCAATCTGCACCAATATCTTTATAAGAAACTATGCCCAATAAAGCCGCATTATTTTCAAAAAAACTCTTTCGTTATGACGGATAATTTCGACGTTAAACCTTTATTGCCTGATCTAAGAGGCAGTCGAATTACTTAGATGAGATACTGTGCTTTAATTTATAATATTTTTTATACCCTCAATCTATTGAAAATGGGTAAAAAGGGTATTATGTATTTGAGCAAATGTATGTAACAGGCAGAAGGAAGCCTCTCCGACCCCATTAAGTATATATATTCTTGATCAGCATCCACAGCCGAGTCGATCTATCCAGGTCCGTCTGTCCGTCCGTATGAACGCAAGGATCTCGTAACCTATAAGAGCTAGAGACTTGAAAATTTATCGATATTCGATAACTTGCCTCGTTTCTAAGTTATCGATAAAAATCGATATCGAAATCCTGTTTTTTGAGCAAGTAAATAATATGAGCTAGAGTCGCCAAACTTGACATTTAGCTTCTAGAATAGTATTTATATATCGAGTATCTTTCATTTTGTACCTATCGCCTGTCGGAAGAAAAGGAGTCCAGGGTATCCCCTAGTCGGGAGTTCCCGACTAGAATCTCTTACTTGACGACATGTGGAAGATCCGGCACGTGTCTTCTTTTTAAGCGTCATTATTGTCTAACAAATCCAGAGCCAAGTTATTTTTGTGATTGTGTAACCTATTTATAAAGTTCACAACTTCTTATTTCCCTTCAGTCAAAGGGCACGTCTAGATCTTTGGGCATATCATAATAGTTCTTCGGGTCATAGACTGGTTGGAGTTTCTTGCTGTTGCATATAGTAAGAAATTTCGGGATTCAATTTAAAATATTTAAGATAATGTAATTGGTTTACTTTTTATTAAGCATTGTCAGCTAGGCTGGAACCAAAACCTGGGACAATAACTGACTCGCATTTAAGCTTTTCGTCTCTCTACAAATGTTAAATATAGTTTGTGAGGCGATCAAATAACCGCTTTATGAGTTAATTTGAAATGTTTTAAGTGCTTCTGTAATCGAGCACAATGCAACCTGAGAGAAACACTCTACACTGAAAGAAACTCTAGTATTAGCTGGATGGAGTTCAGAAAATATATGCATGCTTGCAATCTTGGTTCGGATCGTGTACCTAGTTTTCCATATTCATTATTGTATGGAATAACAATATATTCTTAATATATTAGGAAATCCAGAAATGGGCCTGATAAAATTCTTGATTTTTCTCTCATTGTAATATCTTGTATATTCCTGTCAGCTTTTTGCCTAAGCCTTGAATTGCCATATTTTTGTCAGGATTTGATTGAAACAATTCAATTTTAGATTGATAAATACACGTTTTATTGCGGAAGTGCGGAAATAAGAGTTGAAGAGATACCAATCCAGGACTGATAAAATTATTGACTTTTCTCTTACTAACTTTTATTTCAATGAAACAATTCAATTTTCGATGGATAAACAATCATTTTACTGAAAATATATCACTTTATTTTATTTCTTTCCTATCTACCAAATCTCGTTAGATAAGTGCTATTGGTTAGGTTTCAAATTGTCAATTGAAAAGGTTTTTATTTTAATCATTTATTTATTTATTTTCTTTGATTAGACCAGATCTGTTTATTTGATTTTTACCCTATCTCAATATTGGTTTGGTTTCAAGTTGTCAACTAACGAGGTTTTTATTTTAATCATATTTTTTTTGGGGTTTGAGCCAGCGACCTCTCGCTTGCTAGTTCGACGCTCAGACAGCCAAGCCTGATTTTTACCCTATCTCAAATTGGTTTGGTTTCATATTGTCAACTAAAGAGGTTTTTATTTTAATCATATTTTTTTTGGGTTTGAGCCAGCGACCTCTCGCTTGCTAGTTCGACGCTCAGACAGCTAAGCCGCACAGGCTCAAGACGTCACGACTATATGGCTATATGTTATATATTTTATGGTCATTTTACATATAATGATTCATAACCGATTTGAGGTACTTTAAGGTCGAGTTTTTGAAAAACTCCCTTGCGGTTCACTTTCGAGCCAAAACGAAGCTAACTCGCACTTTGGCTTTAAGCTCTGCGATCAATTTCATAGTTACAGATTATGGAAATTCATCAACAACTTTAAATACTATCTTTGATTGATTTTAGGAGCCATTTTGTGCATAAAGTGGAGAATGATGTATTAATTAATTGTACGCGGGACTCTCGTCTCGAAAAGTCCGGAAACGCAGCGAAATTTTCAATCGTTTTTCCATGAATTCGCCGCCCGAAGGGTGCTTATGCTTTAATAGGCCTATCTCCCAGTTGTGGGCGGCTTTTTTGTGGGCGGGATTGGGGGGGGGGGGGGGGGGGGGACACAAGCGCGGGTAATGCGGGCTCTGCGTTATATTATTTTGACAACTTTTTGTTGGTTTTTTTTTATTTTTGCTGGCGAAGAAAAAAGAAGCAGAAGGAAAAGGCCGGGTAATACATACACGAGCAAGTACATACATGAAATGTTTCTCTCTCTCTCGGGTGTGGGGGGGGGGTGGTAGGGGTAAGGGGGGGGGGGGGGCTGTTTGCTGTCGAAAAATAAATGGAAAAGGCAACACATCATTGGTGGCATGTGCATAATCAAGCCCGGGTCCGGGTCCGGGCCGATAGGCGGCATAGGCCCGAAATCGAAAGCCGAAAACTGCAGCCAGGACGACGACGACGACGGCGACGGCGACGGCGACTGCGACGGCGACTGCGACGGCGACAGAGAATGCGCCAGAAATAGTGTCCAAAGTGCGGTGGAAATGAGCAAAAAAAAAAAAAAGGCAAAAAAAAAAGGCCACGCCCGCTCCTGGCCAGATCCTGCTGCTGCTCCCGTTCTGGCCCATTCGTTGTCCTTTGCCGCTGCAGCTGCAGTTATGCTTCTTCTTGCTGCTGTTGCTGTTGTTGTTGTTGTTGTTGTTGGGGCTGGAGTAGGCCTGAACGTGTTGGTGCGTTACCTTCCCGCTTTTTTCTCTTGTTTTTTTTTACAATTTTTTTTTTGTTGTATTTTTTCGCGTTTTTTTTTTTGCTTTTTTCGGCATTTTCGCCTGCACAATTTTAATGGATTTTCTTTTTTTTTTTTTGGTTTTTTTTGTAGGTGTGCTTGTTTTACTTTATGCACATGGACTTCGTTTTTTTTTTTTGATTTGATTTCATTTTTGTTTTTGCTTTTTGTTCTCGCTCATGATGAGCATTTTTTTTTGTATTCAAGCAGATAATTACATTTAAATAAAATAAAAATTTCATGTAGCACAAGGTAGTTATATACCCAACACATCGCAGCCATGCAGCTGGACCCCGCATATCCATCCCCCCCCCCCTTGCCTGCCCTGACCCACCCCCCGCCTCTCTGGCTGGCGGCTAGAATGGCCCCGACTCGGGCAGGAGTCGCATCGCAGTTGTTGGTTTTGTTGGCATGTTATTTTATAATTCATTTCGTTGCGTTGTTTGACTTACGCGACGCTGCACGGCGTTGTCCAACACTGGCCGCCGCCCCTACACAGAGCTGCACTCAAAAAACAATATGCCGAATAATTTTAGAAAATCGACATAATATACACAAAACTTCCTGTTCTTGGAAAAATAATTTCAAATAATATATATTCTTTGTTTTTATGTTAGAGTTGGAAGCTTCACTCAAAAAACAATATTCCGAAATTTTAGAAAATCGACATACTTCTCATATGCTTTGAAAAATAATTTTAAAATAATATATATTCTTCGTTTTTAAGAAGGAATTGGAAGCTTCACTCAAAAAAACAATATTCCGAATAATTTTAGAAAATCGACATAATATACAAAAAAAAGTATATATTCTTCGCTTTTAAGTTACAGTTGGAAGCTTCACTCAAAAAACAATATTGCGAATAATTTTAGAAAATCGACATAATGTTTAACTTTCATACATAACACTTCCTATACTTGGAAAAATAGTTTTAAATAGTTTTAAATAATATATATTCTTCGTTTTTATGTTAGAGTTGAGAGCTTCACCCAAAAAACAATATGCCGAATAATTTTAGAAAATCGACATACTTCTCATATGCTTGAAAAAATAATTGAAAAATATAAATATTCTTCGTTTATAAAGGAATTGGAAGCTTCACTTAAAAAACAAATTCCGAATAATTTTAGAAAATCGACTTATTTGTATAATATTTTTCTTAGCTTCACATTATTATGTTAAATAGGAAATATAATTTTAAAAACCATTTTCTTTGCTTTAGACCGTTTTTTTCTCTAATTCCAGAAGTTGTTTTATGTTTTTAAGAAGAAGAAATGCAGACATTTGTCTATATACAAAACCGTTTCTGATATTTAGAAAAAACTTTTCTATTCTCTGAAATTTGTGCCGCCTTTTCGAGTAATATTTTCTTCAAAGTAGGGAGAATTCTGAGGCTCAAGCTCAAGGATCTGCACTTACAAAACAATTTCCGAAATTTTGGAAAATCGTTTTTAGCGAATATTTTCTTTCTTTAATCAACTTTCTATGCTTTGAGAAATAAAAAAAAATACACTTTTTTTTTAATATCGCAAGTTTTAGGCTCTTTAAAAGAAAAAATTTAGACATTTGTCTTTTTAGAAAATGCCTTTTTTGATATTTAGAAAAAAGTTTTCTATTCTCTGAAATTTGTTACGCCTTTTCAAGTAATATTTTCTTCAAAGTAAAAAACAATTTCCGAAATTTTAGAAAATCGTTTTTAGCGAATATTTTCTTTCTTTAAGCAACTTTCTATGCTTGGAGAAATAAAAAAAATATATATAACTTTGCTTTTAAGACACTTTTTTTTGTTTAATATCAAAAGTTTTAGGCTCTTTAAAAGAAAAAATGTAGACATTTGAAATTTTTTGAAATTGGTTGCAACTTTTTTATGAATTCTTATGTAATTTTTTTTCTGAGTGTGCAGCTGGACCCGGAGTCAGTCCTAGCTGCATTTCCGTACAATGTCTGTTTGTTTGTTGTCACAGTGCCGCAAATTGCGGCGCATTTGTCTGCTCTTAGGCTGGTCATCTACCGCGCCAATATACAAGTCATTCGCCTCGACTATGCCACCTTGCAACCTCTTCACCTGCCCACCTATCACCTGTCCGCCCTTGCCAGCAGTGCGACGCCTCTGCGTGATAATCGCCTGGTTTTGTTTGTTTGCCAACTGCAGTCAAGTTGTGTTCTGTTCTGTTAATGCTAATTGCCAGGTTTGCGTCCGCTGAGGACCGCTCTTTGGGGTCATTTCCGATTCTAAAAGTGTTGCAGCAGTCCAAAATCATCAAGAGCCGCATTTAAATTTAACGCTGCTGCTGCTGCTGCTGCTTCACCTGAAGTTTATCTTTAAATAAAAACAAAAGATTGCTCGGGCTAGGCATACTCTGTAATACTCTGTTCGCGGCACAAGTACAAGTTTATCAATTTGACAGCTTTGGCAGCTAAAAGCATAATGAAGAGAAACCAAGTTACATGGTGGGAAACTTATCAGCTGATCTGCCTGCCCAAGAATATATATGTTATGCTTGCTACGATCTCAGAAACTCTATAAGCTAGAAACTTGCACTTTGCAGAATAATTTCTTTCGATATCACCTCACATTTTATGTATTTGTGCAAATGTATGTAACAGGCAGAAGGAAGCATCTCCGACCCCATCAAGCATATATATTCTTGATCAGCATCCACAGCCGAGTCGATCTAGCCGTCCGTCTGTCCATTCGTCTGGATGAACGCAAGGATCTCGTAACCTATAAGAGCTAGAGACTTGAAATTTTAGCTGTAGGTTCTCCTAGTCCCCGCGCAGATCGAGTTTGTTTCCGATAATCGATAACTTGCCCCGTTCCCAAATAATCGATAAAAATCGATATCGAAATTCAGTTTTTTGCGAAAATCTCGTAAGTTATAAGAGCTAATATCACCAAACGTGACACGTAGCTTCTAGAATATTATATATATATATCATTTTTTTTATACCTATCGCCTGTTGGAAGAAGAAGAAGAGGGTCCAGGGTATTACCTAGTCGGGAGCTCCCGACTAAAACCTCTTACTTGTTAAATTATCGATTTGGAGCTAGATATAAATTGTGTACACAAATTGGGAATATATATACTCTCCTATGCCATATGCAGATTCTGTAGGTATTCCTCAATTAAGGTTTCCAAAAATTTTGATCGGACAATATGCACCGAAGTTGAGCAAGAATAAAAGTCGCGTTTTGGCAAAGGAAAGAAGAAGCCGAGTTGCTGCAACAAAAGCAGAGCTGGAATGCTTGAAATTGCAGCTCGGCACTGAGTACAGGGTATCTCGCAGTCGGGCAGTCTCGACCAGAGCACTCTTGCTCGTTTCTCACGCTCGTTTTCTTGGGTTCAGGGCTTGAGAGGAAGAAAGAACAATTGTCTTCGAGCTGTCGAATATTAGATATATTCTGGGAGTCGTATAATGAACCCAAAGTTTTCCAGCTTCTGGTTCATATTAATCTGATTGATTCTGATTGATTCTGATTGATTTTGTATCCGTACAAGGTAAAGAGTTGGATAAATATGTGTCAAGTTGTGGTAGTCCAGGCAGCAAAGCGAAAAGCCGCATAATTATCCGTGCAAAGTCAACGACTGTGCCCCAAGCTGAAGTCGCAGCCGGAGTTGGAGCAGGAGCAGGAGCAGCAGAAGGACATCCAGGCACAGGGGAAACTCGACTGGACGTGGCAGATTAATTCGCTGCCACTTTGGCCCCTTTTTTGTTGCAGCTTTTATTTGGCCACTTGAAGAAGTTGCGAGTTCTGCTTTTGCCTTTGTTTTTTTTTCTTCATCTTAAAGAAATGCCCAGCGAATCGATAACAAGTCGCAAAGAATACAAAATGGGAACAGCACGAAACGCTTGCGCTTCGCATACCGAAGATTTGACACCCTTCAAAATTGGTTAACTAATTGAAAATGTGTAAAAAGTGTATAATGTATTTGTGCATATTTGTATGGAACAGGTTTGTTTCCGATAATCGATAACTTGTCCCGTTTCCAAGTAATCGATAAAAATCGAATTTTGGAATTTTGGTAAATAATATTAGCTAGAGTCATCAAACTTGACTTGTAGCTTCTAGAATAGTATATATATATATATCAAGTATTTTTCATTTTATACCTATCACCTGTCGGAAGAAGAAGAAGCGGGTTCAGGGTATCCCCTAGTCGGGAGCTCCCGACTAGAACCTCTTACTTGTTTTATGATATTTGATATTGCCAGCGATTTTGAACCGTAATTATTGTTGATTATATAATCAAAATTTCTGATTGTTGTTGTTTATTAGAACTGCTTTACGAATTATTAGTGCGGTTTTTTCTTTCCTAGAATATTGGAATTATAAAAAGTTGCATCTTTCACTGCAAGTTATGATCATGAATATAATTAAAATATCTTGATAAAAACTGACCATACGTATTTTTAGCTTTAAAAGTGAGAAACTGCTTTGAATTGAAAGAATAGTTGAAAAGGAATGTAGTTGGCAAAAAGCTGTCAAATTAACCTGGTTAATTGTTAATCGACAAAGCTTTTGTTAAAGATTATACAAACTTATTTTAAATGCACATTAAAAATTGCTGCTGGATTTGAACCGACAGCTTTCAACAGCTTCGTTCCTTCTGGAAGATGAACCAAAACCAGGCCTAATTCGACATATAAAGGAAGTTTTTTTTAATATATTCCATTAATCAGTTAGTCAGTCAGTCAGGAAAATGTGTATTTAATAGTGTATCTTTTCTGCGTCTTGCGTTACAACTTGACTGAAAAACTGGTAATACCCTCCGCAAGAGTATAAACAACCTGTAAAGGTTGAGCTCAACAGGTTTGATGCTTCAAGGAGGAGCTTGAATGGAAACCGAATTTAAATCTAACAGATACGCAATATTCTTGATATTTGTATAAGTGTGTATACACTGAAAGAAATTCTACCGTGCCAGGAAAATAACTAACAACGATTTGTTCTTTAGATGTGAAGTACATTTTTGTTTATTAATTTACTTTACGATTCAAACCAGTACCTGTATCTGTATCTGTATCTGTATCTGTATCTGTATCTGTATCTCTATCTCTATCTGTATCTGTATCTGTATCTGTATCTGTATCTGTATCTGTATCTGTATCTGTATCTGTCTCTCTGTCTGTATCTGTATTTGTATCTGTATCTGTATCTGTATCTGTATCTGTATCTGTATCTGTATCTGTATCTGTATCTGTATCTGTATCTGTATCTGTATCTGTATCTGTATCTGTATTTGTATCTGTATCTGTATCTGTATCTGTATCTGTATCTGTATCTGTATCTGTATCTGTATCTGTATCTGTATCTGCATCTGTATCTGTATCTGTATCTGTATCTGCAACTGTATCTGTATCTGTATCTGTATCTGTATCTGTATCTGTATTTGTATCTGTATCTGTATCTGTATCTGTATCTGTATCTGTATCTGTATCTGTATCTGTATCTGTATCTGTATCTGTATCTGTATCTGTATCTGTATCTGTATCTGTATCTGTATCTGTATCTGTATCTGTATCTGTATCTGTATCTGTATCTGTATCTGTATCTGTATCTGTATCTGTATCTGTATCTGTATCTATATCTATATCTATATCTATATCTGTATCTGTATCTGTATCTATATCTATATCTATATCTATATCTATATCTATATCTATATCTGTATCTGTATCTGTATCTGTATCTGTATCTGTATCAGTATCTGTATCTGTATCTGTATCTGTATCTGTATCTGTATCTGTATCTGTATCTGTATCTGTATCTGTATCTGTATCTGTATCTGTATCTGTATCTGTATCTGTATCTGTATCTGTATCTGTATCTGTATCTGTATCTGTATCTGTATCTGTATCTGTATCTGTATTTGTATCTGTATCTGTATCTGTATCTGTATCTGTATCTGTATCTGTATCTGTATCTGTACCTGTACCTGTATCTGTATCTGTATCTGTATCTGTATCTGTATCTGTATCTGCATCTGTATCTGTATCTGTATTTGTATTTGTATCTGTATCTGTATCTGTATCTGTATCTGTATCTGTATCTGTATCTGTATCTGTATCTGTATCTGTATCTGTATCTGTATCTGTATCTGTATCTGTATCTGTATCTGTATCTGTATCTGTATCTGTATCTGTATCTGTATCTGTATCTGTATCTGTATCTGTATCTGTATCTGTATCTGTATCTGTATCTGTATCTGTATCTGTATCTGTATCTGTATCTGTATCTGTATCTGTATCTGTATCTGTATCTGTATCTGTATCTGTATCTGTATCTGTATCTGTATCTGTATCTGTATCTGTATCTGTATCTGTATCTGTATCTCAATCTGTATCTGTATCTCAATCTGTATCTGCATCTGTATCTGTATCTGTATCTGTATCTGTATCTGTATCTGTATCTGTATCTGTATCTGTATCTGTATCTGTATCTGTATCTGTATCTGTATCTGTATCTGTATCTGTATCTGTATCTGTATCTGTATCTGTATCTGTATCTGTATCTGTATCTGTATCTGTATCTGTATCTGCAACTGTATCTGTATCTGTTTCTGTATCTGTATCTGTATCTGTATCTGTATCTGTATCTGTATCTGTATCTGTATCTGTATCTGTATCTATATCTATATCTATATCTATATCTGTATCTGTATCTGTATCTGTATCTGTATCTGTATCTGTATCTGTATCTGTATCTGTATCTGTATCTGTATCTGTATCTGTATCTGTATCTGTATCTGTATCTGTATCTGTATCTGTATCTGTATCTGTATCTGTATCTGTATCTGTATCTGTATCTGTATCTGTATCTGTATCTGTATCTGTATCTGTATCTGTATTTGTATCTGTATCTGTATCTGTATCTGTATCTGTATCTGTATCTGTATCTGTATCTGTATCTGTATCTGTATCTGTATCTGTATCTGTATCTGTATCTGTATCTGTGTCTGTATCTGTATCTGTATCTGTATCTGTATCTGTATCTGTATCTGTATCTGTATCTGTATCTGTATCTGTATCTGTATCTGTATCTGTATCTGTATCTGTATCTGTATCTGTATCTGTATCTGTATCTGTATCTGTATCTGTATCTGTATCTGTATCTGTATCTGTATCTGTATCTTTATCTGTATCTGTATCTGTATCTGTATCTGTATCTGTATCTGTATCTGTATCTGTATCTGTATCTATATCTATATCTATATCTATATCTATATCTATATCTATATCTGTATCTGTATCTGTATCTGTATCAGTATCTGTATCTGTATCTGTATCTGTATCTGTATCTATATCTATATCTATATCTATATCTGTATCTGTATCTGTATCTGTATCTGTATCTGTATCTGTATCTGTATCTGTATCTGTATCTGTATCTGTATCTGTATCTGTATCTGTATCTGTATCTGTATCTGTATCTGTATCTGTATCTGTATCTGTATCTGTATTTGTATCTGTATCTGTATCTGTATCTGTATCTGTATCTGTATCTGTATCTGTATCTGTATCTGTATCTGTATCTGTATCTGTATCTGTATCTGTATCTGTGTCTGTATCTGTATCTGTATCTGTATCTGTATCTGTATCTGTATCTGTATCTGTATCTGTATCTGTATCTGTATCTGTATCTGTATCTGTATCTGTATCTGTATCTGTATCTGTATTTGTATCTGTATCTGTATCTGTATCTGTATCTGTATCTGTATCTGTATCTGTATCTGTATCTGTATCTGTATCTGTATCTGTATCTGTATCTGTATCAGTATCTGTATCTGTATCTGTATCTGTATCTGTATCTGTATCTGTATCTGTATCTGTAACTGTATCTGTATCTGTATCTGTATCTGTATCTGTATCTGTATCTGTGTTGTGTGCTCCACGCGGCGTATACGCAATATTCGTAGCTTTTGTTGAGGCGTGTAAGAGCGCTGGAAATGCCGTAATATATCCTGTCATAAGACAATCCGTCCGTAATGGAACTGACAAATAGGACAATTAAGTGCGCATAATGTTGCCTCTAAATTGGGGAATTGTCGCCAGTTCTCGCCTCGCTCGCTAAATGATATCTCTATATAAGAGAATTCATTTGTATGTGCATATAGAAAATGCCTTTGTTCTTTTAACAATTTGCGCTTAATGTGTGTGAGGACATGTAATTCCCTTTGTTGCATTCATAATTAAATTCGAATTCCCCCCTTGCATCGCTTTTGAATAGTTTCCAGCTTGTAATTTGCGCAATTGCTTAAAGAGTTGAAAAATTTTTGAAGTTTTCAGAGTTTCGCAAACTTTCAACAACTTTACAAAATTCCAAATATATATTCCATTCCATTTAATGAGTTTATTACCAGAGGGGAACACTGTAGATGCTTCAAAAATCTTCAACCTACTTTAAAAGTCTTAAGAAAGATATAGAAAAAGAATATATTTATTTTTAAATTTTTCCACCCTATTTGTGGGAGCATATTTGGAAGCTTAAGAGTTACGAGATTTGGTATTATTATATTTTTATTATTTCCTACAATTATATCAAAAATAGTTCACTTTTTGAATCTTCTGAATCCTCTCACAATTCAAGATATGCGCATTTGTGGACTAAACTCTTTCTGCCCCGATAATCTTATGGGGAAAATTAATTGAAACTTCTTCAAAATTGCCTACAGAATGTTGGCAAGAAGAAGAAGCGAAATGTAGCTCTATAATTTGTTTCTTTTGGGATAACAAAAGAACAGATATACTTGCCGAAGTATGCACTCTCCATAATTTGAACTTGGAATGTCAACAAATATAAATGATACCCTCAAATTTCCTACATAGACATAGGTCGAAATTTCCCAACCCCATAACTTGGTCAAATTTCATCCGATTTTTACGGGGTTTGGCTTTTTGCTTATGGTTTTCCCTCTAGATTAATCTGACATTCAAATCTGAACACATATTTTTTAGTCGAAATTCATCAAAATCTTACCCCATAAATCCTATATAGACATTAGTCGAAATTTCTCATTCCGATAGCTCTATCAAATCTCATCCGATTTTCATAAAGTTTGGCTTTTTGTTCAATGGTTTTCCCTCTAGATTAATTGGACATTTAAAGCTGTCAACATTATTCTTATTTTAGGGTTTTTTTTCCGATTTGCTTCTAACTTATTGCCAAAGATCTACATGAATACGTTTTTCAGGGAATTTGGAAAATTTCGCCCGAAACAGTTGTTAATTCGGCGGAAAACGGTTGTATGAAAGTTTTTCTTTTTTTTTTTACCTCTCAATCGCTTTCAAACTCTTTTTTCAAAGATCTTTGAAGGAATCTAGTTGACACGTGACACGGGCAAGTATATACCTATATATATGTATATACACCTAAGTCTGTTTTTACACGGTAGATTGGTTCCAGAAGAAGCCGTGTAAAAAAAACCGTGTAAAAAAAGACATTGATCGTATACAAAAATGGGTGATTTGTTCCTAATCTCTAAAACCTTTTTAAAATTAGTGAAAAACAAGAATTTTTAAGAACAGGAATTCATGTTTATTTTATTAAATCAAATATATAATGCTTATTTTCACAAGCATAGTAATTAATGATAAAAAAGATATGCACTCTAATCTTAAAAGTACATAATATAAATTAAAATTATTAAATTAATTAGAATAGGTTATTCAATTTTTAAGGTAAAAAATAAAATAAAATAAAATAAAATAAAATAAAATAAAATAATTGATAATCATAAATACAGCAACATAAATTTAAGTATGTACATAAAATTTCAAATCGTGCTAAATGGAATAAAATAGTGTAAAAAAATTAAAAATATTCAATTTTCAAACCGTGTTATATCAAAACCGTGTAAAAAAAGACCGTGTAAAAACAGACTTAGGTGTATATATATACATATATATATAGAGATTTGCGACTTTTCAATTCGTTCTATATTTGTATGTGGAATGGAAGTCGGCGTCGTGCGTGCTACAACTTTGCAGCAAGGCGCCCGCAATTCGCCAAGAAGTAACCTCTTCTTTTTCTTCAGCTCTTTTTTTTTACAACGAATTCGAGTAACTAAATTAATTAAAAATTGTCTGCACCTAGATGTGCGTGTGAGTGTGTGCGTGTGTGTGTGTGTGTGTAAAAATGAGCAAGTTGCGCAAGAGGAACTAAGCTTGTTAGCAACTTGGCAGCGCATTGCCAAATTGTGTTGAGCGTGGTTTGTGGAGGGGGCAGGGGGGGGGGGGGGTGGGGGCAGGGGCTGTGGGTACGGTTTAGTTAGCGTGTGGGCGTGGCAAGGCAGCGCCATAAGAATGGGCGATTGCTGCCTTATTCCGCATATTATTTTCTACATATTTTATTTCACTTTTTCTTACAGTTTTTCTTTTCAGTTTTTTGTTTCGTTTCTTTTTTTTTTTCTTGGTTTTGTTTTTTTTGCGCATTTTCTGGGTAGTTGTTGAGCTCTTCTTGCTGCTTTACTTTGTGTGTGCGTGTGTGTGTGTGTGTGTGTGTGCGTGTGTGTGTGTGTGTGTGCGTGTGTGTGTGTGCGTTGGTTTTCTGCACTCATATGTGCTTGTAAAGTTTTTACTTCGTTAGCATAATGAGAAACCGCGTGTTCATATCCACACGCCTACACACACGCACACACACACACACACGCACACACACACGCACACACAAGTTGATTTTGCGCAAGTATTTTGCGCCGTTGTGGTTGTGCGTGTGTGTGTGCGTGTGTGTGTGTGTGGGCGGCGCACCAACACAGCAAATTCTATTTAAATTGTGTACAACATTATTAGAAAGTTTTCCATTGCGCGAACCAACAACAACAACAACAACAACAACAACGAAAGCCGAAAAAAAAAGCACAAAGCACACAACCAGCCAAAATGAAGGGGGCGTGGTGGCAGGGAGAGGGGGAGGGGAGTTGGGGGAGGGGGGAGGGGTAGAGGCTTGTGGGAAACGCGTGCAAAAAGTTGCAAAGAACGCCAGCACAAGCAAAAAAAAAACAAAAAAAAAGACGAATATGTTGAAAAAGTCGAGAAACAAAATTTTTAATTTGCCTCGCGGCAACACACACACACCTACACACACCCACAAACACACCCACACACACACACACACACACTCGCACACACACTCGCACGTTTAACTGTCTTGACAACAGGCGCCTCTTGGTTGACTCCTCTACACTCAGAAAAAAAAGCAACAAGAAAATCGGCCCGAAATTGCGCTTAAATCTCAAAATTTATTTCAAAAATGTATTCGTAATTTTTCGAAAATGATCTGAGAAATGCGCTCAGAAAAAAAAACAACAACAAGAAAATCAGCCCGAAATTGCGCTAAAATCTCAAAATTTATTTCAAAAACTTATTCGTCATTTTTCGAAACAGTCGAAAATGGTCTGAAAAATATAATAAAATTTCCACGAGAGCAGAAAAAATGTTCTAAAATGTGGCGAATGTTTTTTTTTTCGCTCTCTGTGCGTGTATCGCAATTTGTGGAGTGCGCATTGTTTTTTTGGAAAATTTCCTTGGCTCAATTTTTATTTAGTTGCGGCAGCTTCTTGCCTGTCGCCAGGTGTGCGTGCGTGTGTGCGTGTGTGTGTGTGTGTGCGTGTGTGTGTGCCTAATTTAAGGCCAGCCTTGAAAAAATGGGGAAATGTCCAACAGCTCGGGGACAACGCGTCGTATGCGTAACCAATTCCACGTTCACTTGGCTGACTTGGCTGACTTTTGTCGATTGAACATATGTACATATTAATGTGTGTGTGTACACACGCACACACACACACACACAAGCACACACACACACACACACACACACACAAGCAAGGCAAAAGTTTTTCTTATTCTTTTTCTGCTCGAACTGCTCGAAGTGCTTGGCTGCCCCCGTCAAAGAACACACAACTTATTCTCTGGCACACACACACCCTCGCACACCCTCCCTTCAGTCAGCCAGGGGTGGAGGGGATGGGGGGAGGGGCGCGTGTGTGTGCTGGGTTTGGGGCCAAGGGCAGCGCCAAAGAATTAAAACCGCAAATGTTGCTGTGCACATTATGCAAAATTAGTAGCAGTACCTACGCACACACACACACACACACACACACACACACACACACACACGCACACACACACACATGAGCTGCGGGTAAGCGCGCACACAAAAAGAATTTTTAACAAACTTTTCACATGCTTGTGTTTTGCCCTACCCCCTAAAAAAAAAACTGAAGGCGTCTCAGCTCGTCCCGAGGCGAAGCATTCCCGACTTTCTGCCAAAGACGTGAACCAAAAAAATGTGTTTCGCCTTGAGGTTCGGTTCGTGAACCGGGTGAACACCAAGAGTTCCGGCTGTTTGGTTTGAGCCTTGGCTAACAGTTTTCGAATTGAAAAAGATCATTGTCGAGGAATTTAATTTCTACAAGCATTCCCGACTTTCTGCCAAAGACTGTGAACCCAATCAAAAAAAAAAAAAAATGTGTGTTCGCCTTGAGGTTCGGTTCGTGAACCGGATTAACAACTGTTTGGTTTGAGCCTTGGCTAACAGTTTTCGAATTGAAAAAGATCATTGTCGAGGAATTTAATTTCTACAAGCATTCCCGACTTTCTGCCAAAGACTGTGAACCCAATCAAAAAAAAAATCTAAAAAAAAAAATGTGTGTTCGCCTTGAGGTTCGGTTCGTGAACCGGATTAACAACTGTTTGGTTTGAGCCTTGGCTAACAGTTTTCGAATTGAAAAAGATCATTTTCTGGGAATTTAATTTCTGCAAGCATTCCCGACTTTCTGCCAAAGACGTGAACCCAAATCTAAAAAAAAAAATTGGTGTTCGCCTTGAGGTTCGGTTCGTGAACCGGGTGAACACCAAGAGTTCCGGCTGTTTGGTTTGAGCCTTGGCTAACAGTTTTCGAATTGAAAAAGATCATTGTCTAGGAATTTAATTTCTACAAGCATTCGCGACTTTCTGCCAAAAACTGTGAACCCAAATCTAAAAAAAAAAATTGGTGTTCGCCTTGAGGTTCGGTTCGTGAACCGGGTGAATACCAAGAGTTCCGGCTGTTTGGTTTGAGCCTTGGCTAACAGTTTTCGAATTGAAAAAGATCATTGTCTAGGAATTTAATTTCTACAAGCATTCCCGACTTTCTGCCAAAGACTGTGAACCCAAAAATTGGTGTTCGCCTTGAGGTTCGGTTCGTGAACCGGGTTAACACCAAGAGTTCCGGCTGTTTGGTTTGAGCCTTGGCTAACAGTTTTCGAATTGAAAAGGAAAATTTTCTAATTAAACTACTACAACTACATATATTTTTGTGGAATTTAAACAGTTTTTTATTATTCGAAATTCGAGAAGTAAGAGAAGAAAAGAAACAGTTTTTTTTTTTCAATATTATTTTCAAATTAAAGAGTTTTTTCATTTATGTACGACCTTTTCTCTAGTCAGATAATGGTTATATAACATCAGAAAAAGTTCAGATCAAATTCGAATAATAATAAAAAGGCAAGCTTCGCTTGAGTCTGTGCAGGGTATCCAGAGTGCGGGCCAGAGCGAAACGATAAAAAGCTCAAAACAGATAGAGAATGAAACGAAAAAAAGAAGAAGTTGAGGCGTTGATGCTGGAGCTGCCTCAAGTTGAAGGATGCGCTGTACTTCTTAAGCATATTTCATTACATGCGAGCCTGATGATGACGACAACGAAGCTGTTGGCATTTGAGGAGGGGGAGCTGGAGGGGGAGGGGAAGGGGAAGGGGGAAGGGGGAGCTGAAGCCGACTTGAGTTTCGAATGTCGGAAAAGATCGCGGCCGCAACAATCTCCTTGGATACATTAATCGCATCGTAAATATGCTGGCAGCCATTTCCAACTGGCAGCCAGCTAATTTAACCCTCAACCTTCTCGAGACAGACACACACACACACACACACACGCGCACACACACACACACACACACACACACGCACACGCACGCATGCCAGGCTCCTTCGGGAAAAGTCGCGTTTTGCTTCTTTTGTCTACTAAAAAATTTTTGTTTCTGTGAAAAATTAAAAGCGCAAATGCTGCCCCCCCCCCCCTTCCCCCCTTGCCACACCTCGCAGCTCCCATTTCCATTTCTGTCTTGACTGCGCTGCTTTCCTACTCATGATTATTTTGAAATTAATTTGAAAGCCCTTTTTCTGTGGTAGCCACATTTTTCCCGTACAAGAATGTCTCAAACTTCCAACGAGCTCAACTTCATTACTCATCTTTCCCCCCCCCCCCCCCCACACACACACACACACACACACACACACACACACACACACACACATGTGTGTTGAGTAGATGGAAAACTGTCTTGCCTGGCTGTGTCACGCGCGAGTTTAACTGTTTTTCCGGTTTATCTAACGAAGCTTTCGCGAACTTTTGCTCGGATTGTAGCTGTCATTGTTGCACATCTTTTGCTGCAAATATTCGCACTATTTTCCCTAACTAGGCATAATATTTCATATTAAATCAAAACTGAAGCTGCATTTAACTTGTAGATTTATCTTGAAGCTATCTTTAACATGAGAGAGAGAGAGAGAGAGAGAGAGAGAGAGAGAGGTTGTAGCTGTCTTTTGCTGGAGCTATTCTCATGATTCTCTTAAAGTAAGGAGTTCCCCCTTATGATATTAAGTCAAAGCTAAAGCTAAATTTAACTTGTAGATTTATCTTGAAGCTATCTTTAACAAGAGAGAGGGAGATTGAGAGAGAGAGGTTGTAGCTGTCTTTTGCTGGAGCTATTCTCACTATTCTCTTAAAGTAAAGAGTTCCCCATTATGATATTAAATCAAAGCTAAAGCTAAATTTAACTCGTAGATTTATCTTGAAGCTATCTTTAACAAGAGAGATAGTGATAATGTAGCTGCCTTTTGCTGGAGCTATTCTCACTATTCTCTTAAAGTAAACAAGGGAGTTCTCCATTATGATATTAAATCAAAACTAAAGCTGCATTTAACTTGTAGATTTATCTTGAAGCTATCTTTAACAAGAGAGAGAGGGAGAGAGAGAGAGAGAGGTTGTAGCTGTCTTTTGCTGGAGCTATTCTCACTATTCTCTTAAAGTAAAGAGTTCCCCATTATGCTAAGCTAAAGCTGAATTTAACTTGTAGATTTATCTTGAAGCTATCTTTAACAAGAGAGAGAGAGAGAGAGAGAGAGAGAGGTTGTAGCTGTCTTTTGTTGGAGCTATTCTCATTATTCTCTTAAAGTAAAGAGTTCCCCATTATGATATTAAATCAAAGCTAAAGCTAAATTTAATTCGTAGATTTATCTTAAAGCTATCTTTAACAAGAGAGAGGGAGATTGAGAGAGAGAGGTTGTAGCTGTCTTTTGTTGGAGCTATTCTCACTATTCTCTTAAAGTAGAGTTCCCCATTATGATATTAAATCAAAGCTAAAGCTAAATTTAACTTGTAGATTTATCTTGAAGCTATCTTTAACAAGAGAGAGAGAGAGAGAGAGAGAGAGAGATAGAGAGAGGTTGTAGCTGTCTTTTGCTGGAGCTATTCTCACGATTCTCTTAAAGTAAACAAGGGAGTTCTCCATTATGATATTAAATCAAAGCTAAAGCTAAATTTAACTCGTAGATTTATCTTGAAGCTATCTTTAACAAGAGAGAGAGAGAGAGAGAGAGAGAGAGAGATAGAGAGAGGTTGTAGCTGTCTTTTGCTGGAGCTATTCTCACGATTCTCTTAAAGTAAACAAGGGAGTTCTCCATTATGATATTAAATCAAAGCTAAAGCTAAATTTAACTTGTAGATTTATCTTGAAGCTATCTTTAACAAGAGAGAGAGAGAGAGAGAGAGAGAGAGATAGAGAGAGGTTGTAGCTGTCTTTTGCTGGGGCTATTCTAACGATTCTCTCTTAAAGTAAACAAGGGAGTTCCCCATTATGATATTAAGTCAAAACTAAAGCTGCATTTAACTTGTAGTTTTATCTTGAAGCTATGTTTAACTATATTATCTTCGAAATAAACCAAGAACGAAAATCTGAAGCTGTTCTCAGAGTAAGTTATTTAAAAATATAACTTGAAGCCATATTTAGCCTGTGGCTAACTATATTATCCTCAAGATTAATTTATAATATCACAACTTTGTTTAATTACAATCAATTTCAGGCTTTCATATCCATTAACATTGTGTGGTTCATAAGATATGAATCCCTTTTAAAAATAAAAGTATGTTTATTAGTTCCGCAATTCTTATATGCTTATTTAGCATATGCTTATTTATTCTATCGGGAGTTCTAAAAGAAATAATCGAGAAACAAGGTTCTAACCAAAGCGAACTTAAGCTGAGACATTAATCAATAAAACATAGCCGACATTTTGTTGGGAGTTCCTAGTTTGTCTATAGTTTATGGGATCGGTCATTAAATTCTATACAATATTCGGTTAAAAACTTGAAGCTTGATTAACAATTACTTAACTCTATTAACATCCAATATACAAGTGGATTTTGGTCTTACGGCAATTAGAGCATCCGACCGTGATGATTGGAATTTTCGGGATATTTTATTTTCTAAGAAAAGGCCAAAATAAAAATGATTGCATTCGAAATTATTTTAAATGTCGCTTTCTTATGCCCAAAAAGTGTTGGAAAAATGTCGATGCTTCCCAAAAAAAACTATCGATAGTTCTCAAAACAGCAAATATATCGATATAATTGATAGTCGCATCGATTATTTGCCAGCTCTAGCGGATCTAAATCTAGATCAACATCTATTTCTGCAAATAGACAGAAAACATTTAGTCAGCACTTGGGTAGGGCCTTTAAATTGCGAATGTGTTGGAAAACATCAATTCTTCCCAAAATATATATCGATATAATCGATAGTCAAATCGATTGTTTGCCAGCTCTAGCGAATCTAAATCTAGATCAACATCTATTTCTGCAAATAGACCGAAAGCATTTAGTCAGCACTTGGGTAGGGCCTATAAATTGCGAATGTGTTGGAAAACATCGATTATTCCCAAAAAAAACTATCGCTAGTTTTCAAACCACCAAATATATCGATATAATCGATAGTCAAATCGTTTGTTTGCCAGCTCTAGCGGATCTAAATCTAGAAAAACATCTATTTCTGCAAATAGACCGAAAGCATTTAGTCAGCACTCAGGTAGGGCCTATAAATTGCGAATGTGTTGGAAAACATCAATTCGATAGTTCTCAAAACACCAAATATATCGATATAATCGATAGTCGCATCGATTATTTGCCAGCTCTAGCGGATCTAGATCTAGATCAACATCTAGGACTACAAATAAACAGAAAGCATTTAGTCAGCACTCAGGTAGGGCCTATAAATTGCGAATGTGTTGGAAAACATCGATTCTTCCCAAAAAAATTATCGATAGTTCTCAAAACAGCAAATATATCGATATAATCGATAGTCGCATCGATTGTTTGCCAGCTCTAGCGGATCTAAATCTAGATCAACATCTATTTCTGCAAATAGACAGAAAGCATTTAGTCAGCACTCAGGTAGGGCCTATAAATTGCGAATGTGTTGGAAAACATCAATTCGATAGTTCTCAAAACACCAAATATATCGATATAATCGATAGTCGCATCGATTATTTGCCAGCTCTAGCGGATCTAGATCTAGATCAACATCTAGGACTACAAATAAACAGAAAGCATTTAGTCAGCACTCAGGTAGGGCCTATAAATTGCGAATGTGTTGGAAAACATCGATTCTTCCCAAAAAAATTATCGATAGTTCTCAAAACAGCAAATATATCGATATAATCGATAGTCGCATCGATTGTTTGCCAGCTCTAGCGGATCTAAATCTAGATCAACATCTATTTCTGGAAAATAGAGAGAAATCATTTAGTCAGCACTCAGGTAGGGCCTATAAATTGCGAATGTCAACGGTTTTAAATCCGATTTAATGGAATTGGTGGAATTGGGTGAATGTTGCGGCTGTCGTCCAATGCGAGCTGAGAGAGCTTTCTAAGCGCCCCTCCCTCGCCGCGGATGCGGACCATATGCAAATTCAGCCCTCTCAGCCAGTAGCCTATCACGAAAACTAAATACACCCACAAACACACATATGCTGGCCATGCGTGTGCGTGTGTGTGTGTGTGTGTGTGTGTGTGTGTGGCAGCAACCACAAAACGCGTTGACTCGTTTTGCACTATTCGGAACCGAGGCCGACACCGACACGCATTTAGGTCAGGCAAGAAACTCTATTGCGACTAAACATGTGCAATGCTCCTATTGGCTGTTGGCCCAAAGCAGCTAAAACACACACACACACGAACGTGGGTGGGGGGTGGAGGGGGGGGTGTAGGGGGGGGGGGGGTAGGTAGCTCGGCCAGAAGCCAATCACACTATCGCAAATAATTTAAACAAATCTAGGACAACGGCGACGGCGAAGTTGAAATGAGCGCAAACACACACACACACAGACGGCGAGAGGGAGGACCTACGCCTGCAAACACACACACACACACGCGCAGAAACAAACATACGCAAACACACAAACACAAAAAAACACACACACACACACAGAGACACGCAGACAGGCCGAGCCGAGCGAGTGAGCGAGCACGCGAGCAGCTCCGCACGAAGCCTCAGCCGAAGCGCTAGCTGCGTAGGGATAGACGGAGAAGTACGACCACACGCACACACACACACACACACACATATGGTTACAGTTAAACTATGTCCGTGTGTGTGTGTGAAGAGAATAGATGAAAGCTGTGCAAGCGCGCGTAAGTGCGAGCGAGCTAGCAAAACGAGGCCAGGCCGATTTGCTAACCGAAACCCAACGAAACTTTCAATTCTCTCCCCCCCCCCCTCCGCCCCCTCGACACTGGCCACGCTGATTAGAGCGCGTGTTTTTTTTTGCTGGCAAGTCGCAAAACTTAGCGAAAGCCGACGAGTTCCGAGTGCGTTGCCATTTGGACGAGAATGCGTTGCACGGGCAACCGAATGCGGATGCAACGATTTGAAGGGCTTCTAAGTCCGCATTGCCAGCTTTGATTGGTGCACGAACCTGTGTTCGTGCTGGCGAGGGGGATGGGCGGGGGAGGGGGTGGGGGAGGGTCAGTTATGGTTGGGAACAGAAACTAGCTTTCGTGTGGGCGCTGCTGCAAACTAATACGACAGACTTGCATTGCCCGGGCACACACACACACACACGCACGCACACGCACACACACACGCACACACACACACACGCACACACACACACACACGCACACATGCAGTCAGCGAATGGAATAGTTAGAGAAATGTGGTTGGTTTTTGGCCTAGCCAATTGTGTGGCTACCTTCGCAAGAACCTTAGAAATATTATCTATTGATTTGATTTTGTATTTAGTTCCTATAAATAGTCCTATATGTATATAGGGTCAGTTGCAACTTTGAGTATTGAAACGGACAGATTATGGATCAAAATTGTATACCCTAGAAAGAGTAAAATATTTGATTTTCTGCTCTCGCAGTTTGTCAGAGGCAAAGCTGCCAAAATTGGATCCAGTAAATTCCACTAAATTGCACCTCTAAAAAAAACGTGCCCCTTTTTAAAGAAAATCGAAGAAAATATGCACTTATATATATTTAAAACTGGCAGAATTCATATAGATCGGACTATAAAAAACGATCCGCATAGTGTGGCAACAAAGTTCGAATATCCGTAATATCTATTGGACTATTATATCATAAAGTTATATAGAAATAATCTGATCAGAATTGAGTTCTTGGTTAACGTATTTGTATTAATATTTTGTCTTGGTTCCTTCGGCTTTCTTTTTGTGCTTTAAAAAAAGCAAACTCAATGCGACAAAACTTCACCAATTTGATATCCAACCAACATTAAAGAAAAAAGAAGCACTTTTAGAGTTTATATATATATATTTAAAACCGCAACGAATTCATAAAGATCCGACTATAAATAGCGATTTCTATTTCGATGTCGAAAAAGTCTTCTTCTCCATTTTTATATCATATAGTTATATAGAAAGAGTCGAGCCAGAGCTAGGATATTTCTAGGGTATTTTGTCTTCGTTCCTTCGGCTTTCTTTCTTTCATAAAGATCCGACTATAAATAGCAATTTCTATTTCGATGTCGCAAAAGTCTTCTTCTCGATTTTTATATCATATAGTTATATGGAAAGAGTCGAACCAGAGCTGAGTTCTAGGATATTTCTAGGGTATTTTGTCTTCGTTCCTTCGGCTTTCGTTTGCATTAGGAAGACAGCTCTCAGAGAAAGTGAAATGGCTTCAAGTTGAATGACGGCTTGTCCTGCTTCTGCTCCCCCTCCCCCTTTCCCCGCCCCCTTCAGCTCCACCTTTAGAAAATGGAGCCTCTTGTATTTGATGTTTGATTACTTGGCGCTTTGTTGTTTATGCATGCGAAACCGTCTATGCATGATGCATGATGGACCTGATATTAGCACTAAAAGCCACTTGAGGTCCACACACACACACACGCACACACGCACACACACACACACACACATGGCTCGTAAAGGCCGTTGCGAGTCGGGATCTGGATCTGGTAATATGCGTAAAATGTATTTATGATAATGCAAAAAAGAATTACGTTAATGTTAATGCAAAACTGTTACGACAAACAAGAACAATACGAGCAAATGATGACGGCGTAGAAAATGGCAAAAGGCAATCCCCTCCCCTCCCCTCGCCTCCCCTCGCCCGTATCCGGGCTTCTGTTATCATAAAAGCTGATAAATTTGCCCCAAAGACAAACTCGTAAAGGCAAAATGTTTCATTCTATTAAAAATTTTTATTGCAAATTTGTAATTTACAATTTGCATTTCGTGTGTTGGCTTTTTATGTGGCCCCCCTTCCCCTTTCACCAACCCCCCCCCCCCCCCCCCCCCCCCCCCCCTTGTACTCATATGTTATTTGACTTGCGACTGTTGCTCCTTCTGCTGCTCCTTCTGTTGCTGCTGGCTTTTGCCTTGGCTTTGTTTTTTGCCCGCGGCCCATTTTATAACCGTTATTCATAATAAAAAAAATGTTATAGAACATAATTTTTCGCAAACATAAAAATGCAACGTGCGATATGGAAGCCAGAGCTGCCAAAAGAAAAGGCTAAATCTTGTGTTGAAAATGACAAAAAAGAAAAAAAAAAGGCTAAATCGATTTGGACAAAAGGAAAGTAGTTGCAAGTTTTTGAATTTGCGTCTCGCTTCTCTTTAGTTTTTGGTAGGTTAATATATGCAAATTCCACTGTCCACATTTCTTACATTTCATTGTGAATGTCACATTTTTGAAAAATGTGAAAAATATGCCATGTACGTTTTCCCATAAGAAAACACATTTTTCACATTTGCCGAAAATTCCACATTTTCAAAATACGTCCACTGTCCACATTTCTTACATTTCATTGTGAATGTCACATTTTATTGTGAATGTCACATTTTTGAAAAATGTGAATAATGTGGCCTGTACGTTTTCCCTTAATAAAACACATTTTTCACATTTGCCAAAAATCTGACATTTTCAAAATACGTCCCGAATTTGCGTCTCGCTTCTCTTGAGTTTTTGGTAGGTAAATATATGCAAATTCCACTGTCCACATTTCTTACATTTTTTTTTGCGAATGTCACATTTTTGCTAAACTTACCCTGTACATTTTCCCATAGGAAAACACATTTTTAACATTTGCCAAAAATGTGACATTTTCGAAATACGTCCCGAATAATTCGTGTTTTTTGCGATGATTTAACGAATTTCGTATCGATGTTATGATAAATATGAAAGTTTCAATATCATGAACAGCTGATATATATTAAATTATAATTTTAAATTTAATTAATCCCAAATGTTAATAACATTTAAATATGGCGAAAATCGCGCAAAGATTCTATTAAATGAAGACCCTGCTCTGAGGCCGTATTATTTGACTTTTAAAATCAAATCGATCAGCGGTTTTTTTTTTTAAGAGAAGCTTTACTTTTGCCATTCACATGTTAACGACAACTCACAGTTGGAATCGCAGAATGTGAAGCTTGTAAATGTAACATATTTTGAGCAAAGTGAAATCAGGCTTTTATTCGTTTTGCTAGCTGCCAATATTTGACGTAGTTATTTATCGTTGTTTTATTGTGATATTTCACGTCTTTATATTTGGTCAGCTTCCATCTGCATTTTATGTAGTTGGAAAGGTTCATTGATTACTTTTAAGTTACATAATTTTGCGTTTATGTTACTAGACTTTTAGCAGCTGCAAAATGCAGTCAAAAATTTGGCTAGTGATGACAAAAGCGTTAAATATCGTTATCGATAGACGATAAGCAGGGTTATCTAGCGATATATCTAAAAAAAAAAATTACCTCTGACTATGAGTTAAAGCATGAAATAAGAAGCCGTCAAATGGCCAAATTCAGCTGGAAAAGGTTCATTGATTACTTTTAAGTTACATAATTTTGCGTTTATGTTACTAGACTTTTAGCAGCTGCAAAATGCAGTAAAATTTTTGCTAGTGATGACAAAAGCTTAAAATATCGTTATCGATAGACGATAAGCAGGGTTGCCTAGCGATATATCTAAAAAAAAACAACCTCTGACTATGAGTTAAAGCATGAAATAAGAAGCGGTTAAATGGCCAAATTCAGCTGGAAAAGGTTCATTGATTGCTTTTAAGTTACATAATTTTGCGTTCATATTACTAGACTGCAAAATGCAGTCAAAAATTTAGCTAGTGATGACAAAAGCGTTAAATTATCGTTATCGATAGACGATAAGCAGCAGGGTTGTCTAGCGATATATATTAAAAAAAATTACCTCTGACTATGAGTTAAAGCATGAAATAAGAAGCCGTCAAATGGCCAAATTCAGCTGGAAAAGGTTCATTGATTACTTTTAAGTTACATAATTTTGCGTTCATATTACTAGACTGCAAAATGCAGCCAAAAATTTAGCTAGTGATGACAAAAGCTTAAAATATCGTTATCGATAGACGATAAGCAGGGTTGTCTAGCGATATATATTTAAAAAAATTACCTCTGACTATGAGTTAAAGCATGAAATAAGAAGCCGTCAAATGGCCAAATTCAGCTAGAAAACAGCTGATTTGTCAGCACTGACTGAGGCGCACACTTTGTGTGGCATCAACAGCGGCATCAACGGCGGCATCAACAGCGGAGCCTCATCGATGAGCCGGCTCGCAGATGTCGCATGCCGCAATTTCTTTCTAATAAGAAAGGATGTGTGTGGTCCACATTCACCTGACGATGTCGATGCCGTTGCAAAATATATACGAGATACCAATATTCGGGTACAAATTTTAATAACATGTCATAAAATATTTTTGTTTGCCTATGGGGTCATAAAAAAAAGCATCATTACACATACATTCGATGCATGCCAACTGCGAGCACGGGTCAGATTTTGACCCGTTCTATCCGGCAATTGCATCAACGGCGACTTTGCGACTTGTTATTATTTTGAGCTGCTTCGCAAATGGAATTGCATGAGAATAATAAATAAAATACCATGCCCCAGCCTTCTCCCCCAAATATATGTTTGTATGTAGGGCTTCCCAGTTGTGTCCTTTTACGATTATCTCTCTCTGACCGACAACAATGCCTCAATTATTCGGCAGACGGCCTGCTGGGAGCCATACTTTAGACTAACAATACAAGTTGCATGTGCTACAAGTTGAATGAATAATAGTTGGATCGAACCAAGACAATCTGAACTACACAGAAAGCATCTACAAATATGCACTTGCTTCAAAGCTGACCAAAAAAAAGGCAGAAGGAGCCTATAAAAAATATATATTCTTGATCAGCATCAACAGCAGAGTCGACCTAGTCAAGTCTCTCCGTCCGTCCGTCCGTCCGTCCGTCCGTCCTTCCGTCGGTCCGTTCGTCTGGATGAACGCAAGGATCTCGTAACCTATAAGAGCTAGAGACTTGAAATTTTGGCTGTAGGTTCTCCTAGTCCCTGCACAGATCGAGTTTGTTTCCTCTATTCGATAACTTGCACCGTTTCCAAGTAATCGATAAAAATCGATATCGAAATTCAGTTTTTTGCGAAAATCTCGTAAATTATAAGAGCTAATATCACCAAACTTGACATGTAGCTTCTAGAATAGTATATATATATCAAGTATCTTTCATTTTATACCTATCGCCTGTCGGAAGAAAAGGGTTCCCTAGTCGGTAGCTCCCCTAGACTAGAACCTCTTACTTGTTCAGCGTGATCTATGGGCAATCAGAACAATAACTCTTTAAAAATTCTCCTTTGCCCAAACACCCAACATTGCTTATTGGGAAGAAAAGAGATTTCCTTTAGCATGTCGGAAAGTTATCAGAGCTTGATCGTAATATAGAATAGAACTCCTGCATAGAAATCCTTTTTTTTTGCTCTCCTTTATTAGCTAATTTATTGATTCTATTCTTGGGCATCTTAACCTAGGTTGACAATCATGGGATTAACATACTTAACATTACTTAGTAAGTTTTGATATTTATTCGATTTAGCTTCGGTTGGAAGGGAGGGAGTCCCCGTACTTAGTCTGAGCACCTTGGCTTGAAGGACATTAATTTACCTCCAATGAGATTTAGCTGCCGTGCCGTAGATTTGTCCATTAGCTAAACACGGCAATTCGACTCCAACTTTTCTCAATTTGGTTGCCTTTCACCACGAAAAAAGGGCCCTATAATGAACCTAAAGAAATTGTAGGGAAAACTACGCCCAGCGATACTTCGGATGTCTTTCTGCATATACTTTTTTATCGACCTAATGGGGAAATCCTGGCAATCCGGGGTTATGGCTGCTCCAAGATATTTTAAGGGTAAATTCCCCAAATTCCTCTAGCTAGCAAACCATTTTCCTTTCCTCCAGGAATAATATATAGTATATATAGATACTCCCTCAGGACCTTTACAGACGAGCTGTAGGTGTGATATTCTCCGTGAAATATAGTTTTAAGAAAGTCTTTCACAGAGCCTAAACACAGCAATGTCTTTCAAGCAGAGACGAGGAGTCTCTTCCAGCGATATCTCGATATCTGCTTGAGACTAGCCCAAATCTCTTCAGGAGTTAGCTAACTCCACTTTGCAGCTTACCTCACGAAGGTTTCAGGTGATTCAGGGATTTCTACAGAAGAAAGACTTTGAACAGCTGATTTCATGCTCTGCGTTAAGGAGAACATCGGCTAACAAATTGCTAGCTTCAAGGCTTGGAAAAATGAAGATGAGTGAGAGAGGGAGAAAGAGAGAGGAAGAGGGGGAAAGACTTCTCTTCTGGCTCTGTCCAGTTCTATGCAAAAACTAGTTGCCTTTACATCGAACCTGAATTCCTTTAACATCTATCAGATTTCTGTGTGGGTTTTGCGATAAATGGGAGTTAATTATTCCCGAAAATCAGATTTAAATACGTCCACGAAAAAAAAATAAAAAAGATTTCCATTTAGATTGATTTAACATCGAAATTCGTTTGTCTTGAAAACAACCTTTTTTAGAAGTGTTTAAAAATATATCACGTACATTTTTCTGTACTTCCAACTCCAACGATCTCCGCGTGTGATCCCCCTTCCTTTTTTTTTTTTTTGGCTTAGACTGATTGTTCTTCGAGATTTCGAAATTTATGCTTATGATTTGGCATTTAGTTTGATTTCACACTCAAAACATTTGATTGATGTGAAGTAAGATACAGCATTTCCTTGATATTTTCAGTTGCATATTCCAAGTCGAACTCTTTACAGACTTTCGACTCTATATATCTTATTTTCATATAGAATATAGAATATGGGCATATAGAATTCAAATTTATATTACCATTTCTTTTTCCAACCTTTCAGCATTTTTCCTTTCACATTCCTTTTTCTGTACTTCAATTCCAAATTAAGTTGCATTCCTTGAGCTTCTGTTGTTGTAAGTTTATCAAAACTGAGCCGTTTTCCCTTTTTTTAATCACGGCTCTTAACAGCTTTGGATTACTTTTGCATCTATCTTTGTTTGACTTGGAAAATGAAATGTTTGAAAGGAAAGCAGCCTTAAGAGAAGAAAAAACAAATAGGTTATTTGATAATTAAACAGAATGATTACCTCTATATATGCAACTGCCTGTCCTGACTGACTCGCTGACTGATTGACTGATTGACCGACTGATAGACTGGTAACCATCTACATTTTCGCCAACCTTCCCATCGTTCATAAAATTATTATCAGAGACTATTGTAAAAGATGTGTTTCAAACTTTTCGGAAAAAAGGGAGGGGTCCCTTCGGAAAATGGGGTTGACCTTTTCATAATGCTCATAATGCTTTGCTCGCATCTAAGTAGCATGTGGAAAATAGTTAATGCCGAGTCTGGTTAAGATAACTATATAAACAAAAAGTTGTTCATACAAGAACCTCATTTTCGACCGATCGTTCCTATGGCAGCTATATGATATAGTGGTCCGATGTATATAAGATTTTGCATAAATGTAGGTAACATAGCGAAACTTATAAATGGCGAGTTTGGTCAAGATATCTTGAAAAACAAAAAAGTTTTCCATACAACAACTTTATTTTCGACCGATCATTTCTATGGCAGCTATATGATATAGTCGTCCGATGTTGATAGGATTTTGCATAAATATAAAACTCATAGTAAAACTAATAAATGCCGAGTTTGGTCAAGATATCTTAATAAATAAAAAAGTTTTAGTATGCAAAGTTAAAGCTGAGAGACAAGTTCGCCTAGGAACAGGCAGACGAACAGACGGACATGGCTATATCGACTCGGTTGTTTCTACTGATCAAGAATATATATATACTTTATAGAGTCGGAAATGTCTGCCGACTAGAGTCTCTTACTTGTTAAGCTTATAAACATTTTCTCTGCTTTTCTGTTCTTTCAGTGATGTGTTTATATAAAAGTTCGTCTCCCGCCTTCAACAATTAATCCTACTGGTGAGTACGTTATTTCGAAATATATATATTTATCGCTATAAATAAAATTGTTTATCCTGATTGATTTTGGGAAATTCCACCCGCAAGTGTGAAAGAATCGTGAAATTCGTTTGTGTGAAACTTTTTTGATTGCCATCCGATTGGCTTTAAAATCATTTTCAAAGATCTTTGTGGACAACTTTGTGAACAACTTTTGGTTCTTTATTTTATGAACTTTAAGATTTAAAGTTTCCACGGGCGGAATATGGGTGAAAAAGATAAAACTTAAATTTTGAAGCGCCAAGTTTGGCCGCGAAATGTGCTCTAGTAATTATTTTCTGACTTCGAAATGGAGCATAAATTAATAAATAAATTGTTAAATAATATTATAGATATTATTTGTCATATTTATTTGTGATTTTTATGCAACTAGAGATAGAACGGGCAGCTTTAAAGTTTCCGCGGGCGGAATATGGGTGAAAAAGGATAAAACTTAAATTATGAAGCGCCAAGTTTGGCCGCGAAATGTGCTCTAGTAATTATTAGATATCTTTGAAATGGAGCATAAATTAATAAATAAATGAAATAATTAAATTAAATAATATTATAGATATTATTTGTCATTTTTATTTGTGATTTGTATGCAACTAGAGATAGAACGGGCAGCTTTAAAGTTTCCACGGGCGGAATATGGGTGAAAAAGATAAAACTTAAATTTGAAGCGCCAAGTTTCGCCGCGAAATGTGCTCTAGTAATTATTATAAATCTTCGAAATGGAGCATAAATTAATAAATAAATTGTTAAATAATATTATAGATATTTTTTGTCATATTTATTTGTCATATTTATGCAACTAGAGATAGAACGGGCAGATTTAAAGTTTCCACGGGCGGAATATGGGTGAAAAAGCGCCAAGTTTCGCCGCGAAATGTGCTCTAGTAATTATTATATATCTTCGAAATGGAGCATAAATTAATAATTAAATTAAATAATATTATAGATATTATTTGTCATTTTTATTTGTGATTTTTATGCAATTAGAGATAGTACGGGCAGCTTTAAAATTTCCACGGGCGGAATATGGGTGAAAAAGATAAATCTAAAATTTGAAGCGCGAAGTTTCGCCGCGAAATGTGCTCTAGTAATTATTATCTGACTTCGAAATGGAGCATAAATTAATAAATAAATGAAATAATTAAATTAAATAATATTATAGATATTATTTGTCATATTTATTTGTGCTTTTTGTGCAACTAGAGGACATTTTGTTTGACATTGCCGCGACTTGGGACTTCCACCTCAGCCCCAGCCTGCCCCTACCCCTGCCCCTGCCCCAGCCCCTGCCCCTGCCCCTTACCCCTGCCCCAGCCCCTGCCCCTGCCCCAAGTGGCTGCGCTCACCCAACTAACAAGTATAAGAAGCAGAGCAGCAGAGAAGCAGAGCCTAGGCAGGGCGAAATCTTTGGCAATAAAATTCCTCTAAACACTCATAAAAATTGCACGAATATTAAAAATTGTGTTTGTTCAAAAAAAAAAACAGCAGCCGCATAAGGTTCGAAGGTTATACAACCCGGGGGGTGGCAAGTGGGCGGGTGCGGTGGTGAGTGGGCGTGGCAGGGAGAAATTTTCGCTCATATGCGCTTTAAAGCGGCGTAGATGTCGCTACTTGAGCCCTCCCCCCATCCCATGCTGTGGCCCATAAAAATGTATGGATATTTGAATAGAATTTGCAATAAAAAATGCCGTTAAAAGGCATGTGCTGGTGTGTGTGCGTGTGTGTGCGGGTGTGCGTGCGGGTGTGCGTGTGTGTGTGCGAGCGAGGCAATAACAACTTGTGCGTTATGAAAAACTAATTTCTCTAAACATATGCGCAACGCGGTCTTAGCTGGCGCGTAGCCAGAGGGTGGAAGGGAGCAGAAGAGGGGGGAGGGGGAGGGGTGTTGTTTTATGACAGCGACGCGCCCCCCCCCCACCATCGCCCCCCTCATTCGGGGGACTGCGCTCAGTCGAAATTGCAAATTTACGAGTATTTATATTGATGTCATTTTACTTTGATTTTAATGCGCGCTCAAAATGCGTGCACAGATTTTTAATATTTCTTACAAAATGTTGTTGTTGCTCTTCGCATTGTCATTGCCATTGTTCATTGTTCATTGTCATTGTCATTGTCATTGTCGTGCCAATTTATCGCCATAAATATGATTGCAAAATGCGTGCACAGATTTTTAATATTTCTTACGAATTGCTGTTGTTGTTGTTGTTGCTCTTCGCATTGTCATTGTCATTGTTCATTGTTCATTGCTCATTGTCATTGTCATTGTCGTGCCAATTTATCGCCATAAATATGATTGCAAAATGCGTGCACAGATTTTTAATATTTCTTACGAATTGCTGTTGTTGTTGTTGTTGTTGCTCTTCGCATTGTCATTGTCATTGTTCATTGTTCATTGTCATTGTTCATTGTCATTGTCATTGTTTATTTTTAATATTTCTTACGAATTGCTGTTGTTGTTGTTGTTGCTCTTCGCATTGTCATTGTTCATTGTTCATTATCATTGTCATTGTCATTGTCATTGTCATTGTCATTGTCGTGCCAATTTATTTTTAATATTTCTTACGAATTGCTGTTGTTGTTGTTGTTGCTCTTCGCATTGTCATTGTCATTGTTCATTGTTCATTGTTCATTGTCATTGTCATTGTCATTGTCGTGCCAATTTATCGCCATAAATATCATTGCAAAATGCGTGCACAGATTTTTAATATTTCTTACGAATTGCTGTTGTTGTTGCTCTTCGCATTGTCATTGTTCATTGTTCATTGTTCATTGTTCATTGTCATTGTCATTGTCGTGCCAATTTATCGCCATAAATATCATTGCAATTTTTTGGTAGTGTAGCTGGTTCTCCTCGATCTGGTCCTGCCTCTTGTGTTGCCGTTGACGCTCAGAACCTTCTAGAACCCGGCTTTGGTCAAGGACAACCAAAGGCAAAACGGCGACGGCTTCCCCCCCTCCCCCTCTCTCCAACCCCTCACCTTCTCGGCAAGTAAAACAATTGCCTTTGTTAACTGAAAAATCGAAAATATAATTAAACAGAAGGGATTATTTTCGCCGAACACTAAATACCCTTCTATTTGGGTAGAATATGAAAGCTCGCAATTGCCGAGATTGTTGGAAGAAAACAAAACTTTTTGCCATGCAAAAACGCGTTTCGCGACAGATTCTAACTGATTGACTGACTGACTGATTGTCTGATTGACTGATTGACTGAATGACTGACTGACTGATTGTCAGATTGACTGACTGAATGACTGACTGACTGATTGACTGGCTGACTGATTGACTGACTGACTGAATGACTGACTGACTGACTGATTGACTGACTGACTGATTGACTTATTGACTGACTGACTGACTGAACGACTGACTGACTGACTGACTGATTGACTGATTGACTGACTGACTGACTGACTGACTGACTGACTGACTGACTGACTGAACGACTGATTGTCTGATTGACTGATTGACTCACTGATTGACTAACTGATTGACTGATTGACTGACTGACTGACTGACTGATTGACTGACTGACTGACTGACTGATTGATTTACTGTGAGAGGAAAAAGTACAGCTTCTTTAAATGAACAGCTAAACGTTTTGATTTGATTTACCTGAGCGCCGCAAAGTTTTCTTTCCAAAAATGACGGCCTCGAAGTAGATGCTCCATTTAATGGATTCTTTGCGGGCCATTTGGCCATTTTTAAATTGAAAAAAAAAAAACTGTAGGATTAGTAAAATTTGAAATTTCAATTAAAAGTTATTAAACTTTCACATTTTAAATAAATCATGGCGAAAAAAAAACACAAATTATTCGAAACGAATAACAACATATTTTTGGAAAATGTCCGACTTTAGGATAATATGAAAAATGTGTTTTCTTATAGGATAGAACGTACAGGCAACATTTTGGAAATTCGAAAAAAATGTGACATTTGCAAAAAATGTGACATTTGCAAAAAATGTGATAAATGTGCACAGCTGATTTAGACTATTAGATGAATGTTTTGATTAAGAGATGAGCAACGTTTAAATGCAACTTTTTGTTTTTGGTTTCAATTGAATTCAATCGTTTTCAAATATCTACGCAAAAGCTTAATACGAGATTGACGCATTTCGGCCAAGATTGATGCCCTTAGATAATATCTTGGCCACGGCAAAGCAGAAGTTGCATTCTAGTATAACAAATTTAAAGGGTATCAAACACAAAGCAAATCAAAATGCATTCATAAAAGTTGCGCTGCTGCAGGTGTTCAGCTCAGTTAGAAGTCATAATTGCACTGACCCCCCATTCTCCCCCCCCCTCCCCCCGTCCCCCCTTCCCCCTCCACCTACTACTACTATTCAATATTGTGCTTTTCGCATAGTTAGTTTCGCTTTGGGCCAGGACATATTGCAGGAGGCTGAACCATAATGGTAAATGCTTTTTTTTTAGCTGCTTTTGTTGTTGTTGTTGTTGTTGTTGTTGTTGTTGTTGTTGTTGTTGTTGTTGTTGTTGTTGTTGTTGCAGCCACTTGGCAGTCAAAGCGTTGAAAAATTACACACAAAAGCGTCGAGTGTTTGCGAGAAACAAAAAAAAACCAGCGAGAGGCTGAAGAATGAATAAAGCCAAGCGCAAAAAACAATTCGAGCCTTATTTGGCTGTGCGGCGCATTCAATTGTTGTGATTGATTTGTTAAAGGCGTTAACGTGCCGCATAATCAGCTGGGCGTGGCATTTTTGTAACTGATCAACGTTAATCGGCAACTTAAGGGCATCCAGGGGGAGCGGGGGGGGGGGGGGGGGGGTGAGTGCCCCATATCAGTAATTTGAGTAATAAAACAAAATTTATCGTGGAAAGAACAGAATCGGGAAAGGGTCAGACAGACACGGACGGGCCAAAACAATAGGCAAAAACCGTTAACCGTAAACGTGAAACAAAACACCACCAAAAAAAAAAATGGAAATAAAAAAAAAACGAAAATCCAAAACTCAATGCAAAATGCCAAAAAAAAATAACAAAAAACGTTGCACCCTTGCAACTACACTCAAAAAAAAAATCTTTGAAGAATCAACATTAAATTAAAACGTTTTTTAATTTCGAATATTCCTGTTCAAAGAAGAAATATTTTATAGCTACAAAAAATGAGCCAGAAATATATTTTTATAGAATATATTTTCTAGAATGTTTTCGACTGTTCAGAAAATAGTTTGAACTGCTGCGAGAAATAAATCAGATATACAAGAAATATTTTCTGCTTTTTAGAAAAAAGTTTTCGAATATTCTTATTTGAAAAAGAAAGTTTTTATAGCTACAAAAAATGAGCCAGAAATATATTTTTATAGAATATATTTTCTAGAATGTTTTTCGACTGTTCAGAAAATAGTTTGAACTGCTTCGAAAAATAAATCAGATATTCTGTAAATATTTTCTGCTTTTTCGAAAAAAGTTTTCGAATATTCTTATTTGAAAAAGAAAGTTTTCATAGCTACAAAAAATGAAGCTGAAATATATTTTTATAGAATATATTTTCTAGAATGTTTTCGACTGTTCAGAAAATAGTTTGAACTGCTTCGAAAAATAAATCAGATATTCTGTAAATATTTTCTGCTTTTTCGAAAAAAGTTTTCGAATATTCTTATTTGAAAAAGAAAGTTTTCATAGCTACAAAAAATGAAGCTGAAATATATTTTTATAGAATATATTTTCTAGAATGTTTTCGACTGTTCAGAAAATAGTTTGAACTGCTTCGAAAAATAAATCAGATATTCCAAAAATATTTTCAGCTTGTTAGAAAAAAGTATTCGAATATTCTTGTTTGAAAATGAATTCATTTTCATAGCTATAAAAAATGAAGCTGAAATATAATTTTTTAGAAAATATTTTCTAAAAGTTTTTCTACTGTTTTCAGAAAAAATTATTCGAATATTCTTGTGTGAAAATTAACATTTTCACAGCTACAAAAAATTAAGCTGAAATATAATTTTTTGGAAAATATTTGTTCTACTTTTTCAAAGAATGTTTTCCGGAAAAAGTTTTGAAATAAAATCGCATATTCAAGAAATATTTCTTTAAAAAAAAAAAGGTATTCTGTGATTTGCAAATTTGTTGGCGACATTTTTTGCGACATTTTTTTTTTGGTAACTTTTAGAAAAATGATAAATTGGTTGGCATTTCGCCTTAGAACGATTTCGGGTCGGTTTTTCTGTCTTTTTTTGCTGAGTGTAGCAGAAGGCGGGCTCTGCGCCGGGATCAATCGCAGGAGGAGGAGTGCTCCTCCAAGCACAGCCGGCCGCGTGTGAAGCCGGCGATTATGCGACGCGCTTGCCAACAAAAAGACAAGCGGGGGGGCAGCGGGGGTAAGGGGGGGGTAGCGGGGGGCAGCAACAAAAAAGTGCGACCCACATTCGACCCACAACAAAACGACGCCCGAGCTGCAGTCCAAGCGGAGCATGAGCCATTTTTAATGGCGCAAAATAAAGAATGTTTTTTTTTTTTTTCGGAAATTTTGTGTGCGTGCAAAAAGGACAACCAGGATGCAGTCAGACCCCCCCCCCTTCCCACCCAATATTCCCCCGCCCAGCTGCAACATCAGCATAATGCAAGCCTACACAAACATTTTATTTGCATTAAGCGCGCCAACAAAAATTCTACAAAAAAAAACCAACCAAAAAAGCAAAAATGCAAAAAATAAATGAAAAAAAACTTAAAAAAAAATGAAAAAAAAGAACGTCGATTGCTAAAATACATGATGCACATTTACATACGCACACCTATGTGCACACACACACACACACACGCACACACACGCACGGCAATGCAGCCAATAAAAATGCAGCGGCAAAAATTGCGTGCAACAGGAACAAAAAAAAACAAAAAAAAAATGGCAAAAATCAAACAAAAAGCCGGCCGAAAGGCAACAAAAAAAGAAATGCAAAAAAAAACAAACAAAAAAATAAAAAAAATATAAAAAAAAATGTGTTGCGAACAAATCAAACATTTGCCACAGCGAATTGGCCTGGGTGCGAGTGAAATAACAGCAGCTCGGTGTCCAAGCGGCGGCGACTGCGCTGCGGCAGCGACAGCGGCAGCGGCAGAGGCAGCGACAGCGACAGCGACAGTGGGCAGCGGGCAGTTACACGGCGTAGGCCCAGCACAAAAAAAAAATCAAAAAATAAATCGCGCACGCAGCACAAAAAAACCTAGCACAAAATATATAAAAAACTGTGTCCAAAAAGAGCAAAAATAAAAATTACAAAAAAATAAAAAAATGGAATATAATAAAAAGGTTGCAATTGCAATGCCTAAATTCAGGCCTTGCGCCAGAGCGAGACAGCAACAGCGACGAGCTAGAGAGCAAAAAAAAAGTGCTGCGCCGCGTGTTTGCGGCAGCGGCAGCGAAATGCAGTTGAGCAGTTTTTTTTAGTTGTTTTGCCTGGCAAATGCATTTGCCAGGTGCGCAGCCCCACATTGGGCGCCAAGCGGGGCCGCCCAAACGGGGCGCCAAACGGGGCGTATGATCAATGTGAAGCACAAAAGTAGGCAACAAAATGTGTTTGGCAATAAATTTGCCAGAAACGCAGCCCCACATTGGGCGCCAAATGGGGCGCATGATCAATGTGAAGCGCGCTCAAAAGTAGGCAATAAAATAGTTGCTTTGCCAGAAAATGCATTTGCCCCACATTGGGCGCCAAATGGGGCGCATGATCAATGTGAAGCGCGCTAAAAAGTAGGCAATAAAATAGTTGCTTTGCCAGGAAATGCATTTGCCAGAAACGCAGCCCCACGTTGGGCGCCAAGCGGGGCGTATGATCAATGTGAAGCACAAAAGTAGGCAATAAAATGTGTTTGGCAATAAAATAGTTGCTTTGCCAGGAAATGCATTTGCCCCACATTGGGCGCCAAGCGGGCCGCCCAAACGGGGCGCCAAACGGGGCGTATGATCAATGTGAAGCGCGCTCAAAAGTAGGCAACAAAATGTGTTTGGCAATAAATTTGCCAGAAACGCAGCCCCACGTTGGGCGCCAAGCGGGCCGTTAAACGGGGCGCATGATCAATGTGAAGCGCGCTCAAAAGTAGGCAATAAAATAGTTGCTTTGCCAGAAAATGCATTTGCCCCACATTGGGCGCCAATTTTGGGGCGTATGATCAATGTGAAGCGCGCACAAAAGTATGCAATAAAATGTGTTTGGCAATAAATTTGCCAGAAACGCAGCCCCACATTGGGCGCCAAACGGGACGTCAAACGAGGCGCATGATCAATGTGAAGCGCGCACAAAAGTAGGCAATAAAATGTGATCGTGGGAACCGAGCAATTGCTGAGTCCACCCGCGCTGCGCTCTTGTGTAAAATAGCAGGATATATTAGCAGGATATATTATATTTTAAAAGAAGGCAATGAAATGTGATCGTAGGCTACGACCAATTGCTTTTGGCAGGACTCTAACGAAATGCGGATCAGGCGCTCATATGATTGGCGCAGAAAAGTAGGCAATGAAATGTGATCGTAGGCTACGAGTTGGTCGCTCTTGTGTAAAATGACAGCAAAATCTAATGAAATGCGGACGAGGCGCTCGCTCTCCATATTGGCTCGGCGCACAAAAGTAGGCAATACATTTTGTGTGTGCGCTTGGGCCAGAACAGAACCGGGCTGCGCTCCTGTTAGCTGCAGCCAGCCAATGCATTTCTCGATGCACTTCGCATCGGAACTTCCTGCGAGAGAGAGAGAGAGAGAGGGAGAGAGCGAGAGAAAGAGCGCGACAGCGACGCTTTGGGAGACGGCAAATGCAGCTGCATCCAGAGTGCAGCATATGTGGCTGCCACACACACACACACACACACACACACACACTCGCACACTCGCACACTCGCACACACACGCAGAGGGGCACTGCGCCAAATAGACCAAAATAAAAATAAAAAGTCCATAAATAAATAAAATTAAGTTGAGAGCGCAACAGAAAAAAACAAAAAAAAAAAAACGGGCGCAGCAAACAAAAATAAACGGACGAAAAAAAATGAAAAAATTTGCATTGCAAAAAAGAGGAGAAATGCAGTCGCAGTCGCAGTTGCATCTGCTGCACTTTACATAGGCGCACACACACACGCACACACACACACACACACACGCACACACATGCTGCAGTTTGGCAATTTTGCGGCCAAAAAAAAAAGAAGAAATTGCAACAAAACACACAAAAATTTGCATGCGAAAAAATAAAAAAAAAATTAAAAAAAAAATGAAAAAAAAAATGGAAAAATATATTTAAATTTGTTACTTTGCTGGCCACGCACTATGTGCGTGTGTGTGCGTGTGTGTGTGTGTGTGTGTGTGTGTGTGTGTGAAGGAGCAGCGCGAAATGTGAGTTCAGTTCTCTCTCGTTCGCGCAAAATAAAATTGAAAAACTCCGCCCTAAAAAGCGCTATTGCAAAAAAAAAATCAAACAAAATAAATAAAAATGCAACTAATAAAACTAAAAAAAAAGGAAGAGAGGCCGCAAAAAAGGAGGCTAGAATCTATATACAGCGAGTGTGTGTGTGTGTGTGTGTGTGTGTGTGTGAATGCACAAATTTAAAATGCATTATTTTTGAGGCTGAGGCCCGCCCGCCCCCTCCCCTCGGCCCCTCCCCTCGGCAGCCTACCGAAGTGATTACCATTTATGGGCAACAGAAATATTCGATTAAGGCCCCCCCCCACCCCCAACAAAAATCAGGCGCCCAACGCGCCGCAACTTTGACTCATCAGCGACGGAACGAAACCGGAAAATTACAAAAAAAATATCAGACTCATAGAACCGAAACCAGGTCCAGTCCCAGACATATCGATAGCTCTGCAAAAGATGTGAGCCGAGCTGAAAAAGGAGAAGAAACTCCAGAAAAAATTCTCTCCAACTAAGACTCTTTGGCCAAAATGCGTCGATAACTTTTTTTTATGTCGAAGCTCTAAAAATGAGACATTTCATATTACTTTTATGGCAACAGCAACTGGCAACTGGGTTAAAAACAATTCGGCAACTTTGAGGTTAGGTTATACTCTTAACACACACACACACACAGAGACACACACAGAGACACACACACACAGTTAACGGCACTCGACGCATACAAAATTTCAAAATCATCAAAAAGTAGAAAAAATACGCATTTCATGCACATTCGCGGCATTTATGAGCCCATCAACGTCGCTCATGGATGAAAGTAACGCGTTTTATGCGTCGTTTGGGTGCCTGCAAATGTATCTTTTTATGTGCCAGCCATTGGAAGGGGCAGCGGGAGGGGGTGAGGGGGGGGGGGGGGGTAGCTACTGCTCGACCACATGAGAACACAGCGAACACAGTGCGCCGTAAAAGGCATCGGCAGCGGCAGCAGGAAAAAGCCCATCAAGTTCAAAGTTTTTGGCAACGTTTATGAGCCGTGCTGCTGTCGCCAGTAAAACTGAAGAGCGTTTCCCTTCCAAATGGGCCTGGCCCAGAAGCAGCTCCCAAGTCAGAGCCACAGCAGCAGCAGCAGCAGCTCACCTGCCCGCCTACCTGTCGGCTGACCTAGCGTGTCTGCATAGAGTTGCCATTGGGTGTTGAGTCGTGTTGCAAGTCCGAAATCGCCAATGAAAGCATCGATGCCGCGATCTATCGGATAAATCGATTTAACGGAATATTCATTGATGTATTGGTATATTAGACATAGATTAATTAATTTATCGGAATATACGATATCGATAAATCGGTTTATTGGAATATTCCTCAAAGTATTGGAATATTCGACAACGAATAATCGCTTTATCGGAATATTCATTGATGTATTGGAATATTGTGCACCGACTAATCGACTTATTGGAATATTCCTTGCTGAATCGACATATTGGACAGCGATTTATCGGACATCGATAAATCGATTTATCGGCATATTCCCCAGTGTATTGGTGTATTCGATATCGATACATTGATTACATCGCTATTGATACATCGATATATACATTTGTCCGACGAATTTGAACATTTTCAAACGATAATATTGTATAATATAATCCAAATATTAAAGCCAAACTTATTTGGGAATATTCTTTGTTAAAGCCCTGCCAGGAATATGTGCTGAAAAAGGCCTAGGAAATACCTGAGGCATTTTTACATTTTTGTTTTCCTTGCCGCACAGCATGTAAAACTTGTTTATTCTTTCTTGGATGAAAGGGCGATGTTTTAACCACAACTCGATCAATTTACATCAAAATAACGTAGGGAAAAAAACCTCTAACTAGACTCGGTAAACAGAGCAAAAATCGATACATCAATGCTTCGATATTTTCTTACATCCCTAGCACCAAGCATTGGGCATCGACCAATGAGCATTGTTCATTGGCCAATGAGCATTGGCCAATTTAGTCGATCAATTTACATCAAAATAATGTAGGGAAAAAAAACCTCTAACTAGACTCGGTAAACAGAGCAAAAATCGATACATCAATGCTTCGATATTTTCTTACATCCCTAGCACCGAGCATTGGGCATCGGCCAATGAGCATTGTTCATTGGCCAATGAGCATTGGCCAATTTAGTCGGTCAATTTACATCAAAATAACGTAGGGAAAAAAAACCTCTAACTAGACTCGGTAAACAGAGCAAAAATCGATACATCAATGCTTCGATATTTTCTTACATCCCTAGCACCGAGCATTGGGCATCGGCCAATGAGCATTGTTCATTGGCCAATGAGCATTGGCCAATTTAGTCGATCAATTTACATCAAAATAACGTAGGGGAAAAAACCTCTAACTAGACTCGGTAAACAAAGCTTTGGCAAAAATCGATACATCAATGCTTCGATATTTTCTTACATCCTTAGCACCAAGCATTGGGTATCGGCCAATGAGCATTGTTCATTGGCCAATGAGCATTGGCCATTGGGCATTGGGCGGGTGTATTTTCGCCCCCTTTGACGAGCCCCGTGGAAACTACCAAGTGCTTTTACGCCCTATTAAAAATATACTTTTTATAAGCCACATAAAAAAAAGGCGAAGAACTGTCGGAACAGCCGAAAAACTGGCTCAAGTAAATCGCCATAAGGAGCATTTATTTTTGGAAATGTCTGCGCGCTTTCTCTCTCTCTCTCGAGAGAGAGAAAGACATTTTATGCGCACCTAAGTCATTTCCAACAATTTCGATTAAAAAACTCATCTAAACAATTTATGGCGGGGCGTAAAAATCAAATCAAAATACGCGCGCAGCAACAGCAACAAAAGCAACAGCAACAAAAGCAGCAGCAACAAGAGGACAGTAAAACTGCAACATTCAGCATCCGGCCGCTGGATCCAACCCCCAAATCCGTAAGCCGGAAGCCGGAATCTGGAATCTGCACAGCAACCCTCGCCTCGTTATGGCCCGCCATTATTCACATTTTACAGTTTACAACTATGCGAAAAGACCATAAATTTAGAAATTAGATGGCCTCAATGACTGCCGCTGCTTCTGTTACTGCTACTGTTACTGCTACTGTTACTGCTGCTGTTACTGCTACTGTTACTGCTGCTGTTACTGTTACTGCTATTGCTATTACTTGCACTGAAGTGGGCTATATTTTATTTTTTTGAACTGTACCTTACAGTTTCCAAGCTCATCTCACAATTCCAATGCAGACTCCTCGGTGAAGCAGCTCAATTGGATAATGTGATTTCCCCTGTTACTGTTACTGTTGCTGTTACTGCTGCTGTTTTTGTTACTTTAACTTTTACTGTTACTGTTACTGTTACTGTTATCACTCTCCCTGAAGTGCGCTATATAATTAATGTGTGTACTGCACCTTACAGTTTCCAAGATCATCACACAATTCCCATTCTCAATTGGATAATCTGATTTCCCCTGTCACTGTTAGTGCTTCTGTTGCTGTTACTGTTACTGCTATTACTTGAACTGAACTCTGTTGCATTTTATGTTTGTTACTGTTACTGTTACAAACACTGTTACTATTCCTGTTGGAACTGTTACTGTTACTGTTACTGTTACTGTTAATGTTACTGTTACTGTTACTGTTACTGTTACTGTTACTTTAACTTTTACTGTTACTGTTACTGTTACTGTTACTGTTACTGCTTCTGCTTCTGTTACTGTTACTGTTACTGTTACTGTTACTGTTACTGTTACTGCTACTGTTACTGGTACTGTTACTGGTACTGTTACTGTTACTGTTACTGTTACTGTTACTGTTACTGTTACTGTTACTGTTACTGTTACTGTTACTGTTACTGGTACTGTTACTGTTACTGTTACTGTTACTGTTACTGTTACTGTTACTGTTACTGTTACTGCTGCTGTTACTGCTGCTGTTACTGTTACTGCTATTGCTATTACACTTGCACTGAAGTGGGCTATATTTTATTTTTTCTACTGTACCTTACAGTTTCCAAGCTCATCTCACAATTCCAATGCAGACTCCTCAGTGAAGTCCATTCTCAATTGGATAATGTGATTTCCCCTGTTACTGTTACTGTTACTGCTGCTGCTGCTGTTATTGTTACTTTAACTTTTACTGTTACTGTTACTGTTACTGCTACTGTTACTGTTACTGTTACTGTTACTGTTACTGTTACTGTTACTGTTACTGTTACTGTTACTGTTACTGTTACTGTTACTGTTACTGTTACTGTTACTGTTACTGTTACTGTTACTGTTACTGTTACTGTTACTGTTACTGTTACTGTTACTGTTACTGTTACTGTTACTGTTACTGCTGCTGTTACTGTTACTGTTACTGTTACTGTTACTGTTACTGTTACTGTTACTGTTACTGTTACTGTTACTGTTACTGTTACTGTTACTGTTACTGTTACTGTTACTGTTACTGTTACTGTTACTGTTACCGATACTGTTACCGATACTGTTACTGTTACTGTTACTGTTACTGTTACTGTTACTGTTACTGTTACTGTTACTGTTAGTGTTACTGCTACTGTTACTGTTACTGTTACTGTTACTGTTACTGTTACTGTTACTGTTACTGTTACTGTTACTGTTACTGTTACTGTTACTGTTACTGTTACTGTTACTGTTACTGTTACTGTTACTGTTACTGTTACTGTTACTGTTACTGTTACTGTTACTGTTACTGTTACTGTTACTGTTAATGTTACCGATACTGTTACTGTTACTGTAATCGATAAAACCTAATCTATTTAAGCAAAAGCTCTCTTTTAGTCTGTGAATCCGAAGCTGACTGAGAATTTGGATACTTTCTGGGATCGCAGATGCCTTCTTCTCTCTTTTTTTTTTTCTCTCTCCCGCTCTTTGATCGATTCATAATCAATGGTCAAGGAATGCTGCTGCTTTCGAATCCTTCCATCGATATAGTTAACTTAATGAATTCCTTGACTCGAATCGTTTTCCACTCGGATTAAGTGATAGATAGATTGCCATGGCAATCTTTCTAAGCAATGCGATGCGCGTATAAAAGTTGAAATTGATAGCAGAACGTGGAGGCGGCTGCTGCCCCTGACGATGACATTGACGATAGTAAAGCGGGGAGGGGGGGCAGAGGCAAGGGCAAAGGCAAAGGCGAAGGCGAAGAAAGTTAAACCGTGCGGGATATTAAAAAGTGCACGGATAATGTTACTTTTATGACTAAAGTGGCAGCGGCTGAGCCAGCGGTAGCACGGCGGGGGATGGGGGGGGGGGGGGTTGGCTGCGGCAACGGCGGCGGCGGCGGCTTCAAATGTCAGCGACAGGCGCGCATGAGCCGAAGCTGAGCTCCTCCTCGCTGACGTCGCGGCGGTTGGGCTCGGCGTCATTTCGTTTTTAATTTCCGTAATTCCGTCAGCAGAAAAATTTTTGCAATATAAAAAGTAAATATCGAAATTTATAGACCTGCAGATGTGCGTGACGCTTCGCGACCGAGGGGGGGGAGGGGAGGGAGAGAGGGTTGCCAAGTCGAGCGGGCGTGTTAGTGCGGCCGAAGCGCGACATTAAAAATGTTAAATAAAAACAAACCAAACAAACAACCACACGCACACGGGCAGCGGGGGGGGGGTGGGGTGAGGGGTGGAGGGCGGCACAGAGCAATACTCGTAGCAGCCCCTGCCAGCCCCGCCCCACCCCCGCCCCCTGCCCGGGGCCAACCCCCTTTGGCAACTTACACGAGGAATTTAATGACAACACTAAAAAGTTTAAGCGTTATTATTTCTAGGGTACTCCGGATGCCCCTTGCCCCCCTTCCGCCCCCCTCCCGCCCCCTCCCTCTTCTCAACCAATGCCAAAATCTCCAGCTCACGGATAAGAGCTTAGACTACAGGAGAGAGTGGAAGGGAGAGAGGGGGGAGAGAGGGGGGATGCTGCTCGCGAGCGTACGAAAAAATACGAGGCTGTAAAATGGCAAATTCATGACCTGCAACTGCCATCCCCCCCCCCCCCCTTTACCTCCCCCCTCCTCCCCCTGGGACCATCAATGTGTGTATTCTAACGGCAACTAAAAATGAGGCAGCGCGATTGTAACGATTCAGTTATTACCGTTATATTGCCGAAACAACGCAAAGAGAGAGAGAGAGAGCGAGAGAGCGAGAGAGAGAGCGCGACTGGACGAAACAAAGTCGAAACGCACATAACTCAATCTTCGACAAGGAACAATCCCTCCCCTCCCCTCCCCCTCCCCCTGCCCACGCGCATTGCCCCCTTTTTATTGCTAATGGCAGCGGCTGTAATGGAGGCGGGAGGCGGGGTTGGGCTGCTGCTGCTGCTGCTGCTGCTGCAGTTTATGCGCCGCTGTAAAACTTACTGTAGTTTACCGCCCCCCCCCCCCTCTCCCTCCTCCCCACCCGTGCTACGCCTGCTTAAAAACGAAACAATTTTTACAACTTTGTTGTTTGCCGACGGCGGCAGCCTTTGCCATTTCTAGTTGCGCTCCCTCGCCCCTCCCCTCCCCTCCCCCCATCGAGGCGGTAAAGTGAATGCAGTAATTTTTCAAAAATCTTTGTATTTAATGGACCATCAAGCGCGCGCCGCTGTCGCAGTCGCTGCCTCTGTCGCAGTCGCTACCTCAGTCGCTGCCTCTGTCGCAGTTCCTTTCCTCGTCCAAGCTGCCAGCCAAGTTGTCTTAGCTTCTTGGACCTTGGCTAGACGAGCTCGGGCCGGACCCAATGCTCAGTGCTGTGAAATGCCGAAAAGAAGCTATATAAATAGTAAAAAAAAAAAGCTGCTAAATCTCTTGCCAAAAATAGCCATAGAAAATGCCAGAAAGAAGCTAAATGTGTTGAAAATATTAAAAATTTGCGTCTGCGGACCTTTTCGATAACGGACAACTTTAGCTTGAAAACAGCTGAATACGAGCAGGAGCCAAATCAGTGCTGTGAAATGCCGAAAAGAAGCCTTAAAATCTCTAAATCTCTAAAGCTAAATCTCTTGCCAAAAATAGCCACACAAAATGCCAGAAAGAAGCTAAATGAGTTGAAAATATTAAGAGTTTACGTCTGACGACCTTTTAATAACGGACAAGTTTAGCTTGAAAACAGCTGAATACGAACCAGAGCCAAATCAGTGATGTGAGCTGCCAAAAAGAAGCTATAAAAATAGTCAAGAAAAAAAAGCAGCTGAACTTATTGCTAAAAATAGTATATGGCTATATACTACTCGTATTCAGCTGTTTTCAAGCTAAAGTTGCTATAAAAAACGCTAAATCAGTTGAAAATTGTAAAGAACTTTTCGATAATGGCCAACTTTAGCTAGAAAGCAGCGGAATTAGGGCCAGAGCCAGATCAGGGCTGTGAGCTGCCGAAAAGAAGCTATAAAAATAGTCCAAAAACAGCAGCTAAACTCCTTGCCAAAAATAGTCATACGAAATGCCAGAAACAAGCTAACTGAGTTGCAAATATATAAAATTTTGCGTCTGATGACCTTTTTGATAATGGCCAACTTTAGCTTGAAAACAGCTGAATTCGAGCCAGAGCTGAGAGCTAGAGAAAAGAAGCTTAAAAAAAGCTGTCAAGAAAAAAAGCAGCTAAATTTCATGCCAAAAATAGTCATAGCCAAGTGCCAGAAGCAAGCTACATCAGCTGATAACAACCTTAAGCGTCTGACGACCTTTAGAAAATGGCCAACTTTAGCTAGAAAACGGCTGAATTGGCAACACTGACCCAGAGCAGACCCAATATTGCACTTTGGTTGTAAAAATGCGTTTTAATGCTTTAATAAAATAAAAACTTTGCATTAAAGCGGATGATAAAAGTGGTGTGCGATGGAAGGGGGAAGGGGAGGGGGGGGGGGAAGCTGAGGATCAGGCTGAGGAGGAGGGGAGGAGAGGAGGAGGGGGGCGCGGGTCTGCTTTAAACGTCGTCGGAAGAAACAATTAGCGTAAAAAATACGCTCTTGCATCCAAGCTTACAAATATTTTTGAGAGCTTTTCCTGGCCACGCCCACCGCCAGCCTCTCAAAAGTGTGTTAATGCATAAGACTTGTTCCCCCCCCCCTCTTGTTCGCTTCCCCCCACCCCCTCTCCTACCCCCCGTCACTATCCTCTTTAAGGCTCCGCGTTGCAGTTGTTGCCCAAAAATAGTTTGGCTGGCATTTTTATGCTAAAAGTCGACGAATGTGCATTTTTAGTATAGCATACTTTTTTGGGGGGGGGGGGACCGGAAAAGGGGCGTGGCAAGGGGCGTGGCATGCGGAAGTGCAATGAGAATATCATCGGCGACCACAGCAAACAATTTGTTTATGAATGAATGTTTAATCAGCAAAGTTTGCAGCCAAAGCGAGAACATTTCCTCGTCCTGTCTCTGCCTCTGCCTCTGCCACCCCCTCCCCCCCCCATCAGGGCTCCCCCCCCTTGCCAATTGGACAGGTAAACTAGCAAAAATTGCATCGCCGAAACAAAAGTACATATTTGTCGTGCGTGGCATCAGCCACAAGGTAGATAAAAAGAAAAGTAACGAAAAAAAAACAAGCAAAACGTTCTCTTTTAGCTGGGAGTATCCGACTATGAGATACCCTGAGATACCCTAAAGATACATTCACAAAAACAGATGCTTTTTTATCTGCAACTATATCTGTATCTGTATCTGTATCTGTATCTGCATCTGTATCTGTATCTGTATCTGTATCTGTATCTGTATCTGTATCTGTATCCGTATCTGTATCTGTATCTGTATCTGTATCTGTATCTGTATCTGTATCTGTATCTGTATCTGTATCTGTATCTGTATCTGTATCTGTATCTGTATCTGTATCTGTATCTGTATCTGTATCTGTATCTGTATCTGTATTTGTATCTGTATCTGTATCTGTATCTGTATCTGTATCTGTATCTGTATCTGTATCTGTATCTGTATCTGTATCTGTATCTGTATTTGTATCTGTATCTGTATCTGTATCTGTATCTGTATCTGTATCTGTATCTGTATCTGTATCTGTATCTGTATTTGTATCTGTATCTGTATCTGTATCTGTATCTGTATCTGTATCTGTATCTGTATCTGTATCTGTATCTGTATCTGTATCTGTATCTGTATCTGTATCTGTATCTGTATCTGTATCTGTATCTGTATCTGTATCTGTATCTGTATCTGTATCTGTATCTGTATCTGTATCTGTATCTGTATCTGTATCTGTATCTGTATCTGTATCTGTATCTGTATCTGTATCTGTATCTGTATCTGTATCTGTATCTGTATCTGTATCTGTATCTGTATCTGTATCTGTATCTGTATCTGTATCTGTATCTGTATCTGTATCTGTATCTGTATCTGTATCTGTATCTGTATCTGTATCTGTATCTGTATCTGTATCTGTATCTGTATTTGTATCTGTATCTGTATCTGTATCTGTATCTGTATCTGTATCTGTATCTGTATCTGTATCTGTATCTGTATCTGTATCTGTATCTGTATCTGTATCTATATCTGTATCTGTATCTGTATCTGTATCTGTATCTGTATCTGTATCTGTATTTGTATCTGTATCTGTATCTGTATCTGTATCTGTATCTGTATCTGTATCTGTATCTATATCTGTATCTGTATCTGTATCTGTATCTGTATCTGTATCTGTATCTGTATCTGTATCTGTATCTGCATCTGTATCTGTATCTGTATCTGTATCTGTATCTATATCTGTATCTGTATCTGTATCTGTATCTGTATCTGCATCTGTATTTGTATCTGTATCTGTATCTGTATCTGTATCTGTGTCTGTATCTGTATCTGTATCTGTATCTGCATCTGTATCTGTATCTGTATCTGTATCTGTGTCTGTATCTGTATCTGTATCTGTATCTGTATCTGTATCTGTATCTGTATCTGTATCTGTATCTGCATCTGTATCTGTATCTGTATCTGTACCTGTATCTGTATCTGTATCTGTATCTGTATCTGTATCTGTATCTGTATCTGTATCTGTATCTGTATCTGTGTTCTGTATCTGTATCTGTATCTGTATCTGTATCTCTATCTGTATCTGTATCTGTATCTGTATCTGTATCTGTATCTGTATCTGTATCTGTATCTGTATCTGTATCTGTATCTGTATCTGTATCTGTATCTGTATCTGTATCTGTATCTGTATTTGTATCTGTATCTGTATCTGTATCTGTATCTGTATCTGTATCTGTATCTGTATCTGTATCTGTATCTGTATCTGTATCTGTATCTGTATCTGTATCTATATCTGTATCTGTATCTGTATCTGTATCTGTATCTGTATCTGTATCTGTATTTGTATCTGTATCTGTATCTGTATCTGTATCTGTATCTGTATCTGTATCTGTATCTATATCTGTATCTGTATCTGTATCTGTATCTGTATCTGTATCTGTATCTGTATCTGTATCTGTATCTGCATCTGTATCTGTATCTGTATCTGTATCTGTATCTATATCTGTATCTGTATCTGTATCTGTATCTGTATCTGCATCTGTATTTGTATCTGTATCTGTATCTGTATCTGTATCTGTGTCTGTATCTGTATCTGTATCTGTATCTGCATCTGTATCTGTATCTGTATCTGTATCTGTGTCTGTATCTGTATCTGTATCTGTATCTGTATCTGTATCTGTATCTGTATCTGTATCTGTATCTGCATCTGTATCTGTATCTGTATCTGTACCTGTATCTGTATCTGTATCTGTATCTGTATCTGTATCTGTATCTGTATCTGTATCTGTATCTGTATCTGTGTTCTGTATCTGTATCTGTATCTGTATCTGTATCTCTATCTGTATCTGTATCTGTATCTGTATCTGTATCTGTATCTGTATCTGTATCTGTATCTGTGTTCTGTATCTGTATCTGTATCTGTATCTGTATCTCTATCTGTATCTGTATCTGTATCTGTATCTGTATCTGTATCTGTATCTGTATCTGCATCTGTATCTGTATCTGTATCTGTATCTGTATCTGTATCTGTATCTGTATCTGTATCTCTATCTGTATCTGTATATGTATCTGTATCTGTATCTGTATCTGTATCTGTATCTGTATCTGTATCTGTATCTGTATCTGTATCTGTATCTGTATCTGTATCTGTATCTGTATCTGTATCTGTATCTGTATCTGTATCTGTATCTGTATCTGTATCTGTATTTGTATCTGTATCTGTATCTGTATCTGTATCTGTATCTGTATCTGTATCTGTATCTGTATCTGTATCTGTATCTGTATCTGTATCTGTATCTGTATCTGTATCTGTATCTGTATCTGTATCTGTATCTGTATCTGTATCTGTATCTGTATCTGTATCTGTATCTGTATCTGTGTTCTGTATCTGTATCTGTATCTGTATCTGTATCTCTATCTGTATCTGTATCTGTATCTGTATCTGTATCTGTATCTGTATCTGTATCTGTATCTGTATCTGTATCTGTATCTGTATCTGTATCTGTATCTGTATCTGTATCTGTATCTGTATCTGTATCTGTATCTGTATCTGTATCTGTATCTGTATCTGTATCTGTATCTGTATCTGTATCTGTATCTGTATCTGTATCTGTATCTGTATCTGTATCTGTATCTGTATCTGTATCTGTATCTGCATCTGCAACTGCATCTGTATCTGTATCTGTATCTGTATCTATATCTGTATCTGTATCTGTATCTGTATCTGTATCTGCATCTGTATTTGTATCTGTATCTGTATCTGTATCTGTATCTGTGTCTGTATCTGTATCTGTATCTGTATCTGCATCTGTATCTGTATCTGTATCTGTATCTGTGTCTGTATCTGTATCTGTATCTGTATCTGTATCTGTATCTGTATCTGTATCTGTATCTGTATCTGCATCTGTATCTGTATCTGTATCTGTACCTGTATCTGTATCTGTATCTGTATCTGTGTTCTGCATCTGTATCTGTATCTGTATCTGTTTCTGTATCTGTATCTGTATCTGTATCTGTATCTGTATCTGTATCTGTACCTGTACCTGTACCTGTATCTGTATCTGTATCTGTATCTGTATCTGTATCTGTATCTGTATCCTCCTTAGCCATTTTCGTTTGGTGCAGGGTATGCTATGAAAATAAGGTAAAGAAAAAAAAGTTAAAATGCGATAATGCAAACATCAAATTAAAAACGAAACACACACACACACGATCTGCGGCGGGAGGAGGGGAAGGGAGGCTGGTACAGCCAATAGGTACACGTTCCCCTTCCCTTCCACCCCTCCCTCCCTGAGACTGGCTGGCTGGCTGTAATTGAAAGCCTTTTGCGTTTTGCAGCCAAAGACAAATATTGCAAATGCACCGCAGCTTTATGCATATTTAAAATCAATTAAGTCAATAAATAATAAGGACGAGCTTAATGCAATTAAATATATAGTATAAACGCAACTGTGGCACAAATAAAAATCAACGTGCCCCCCCACGTCTACCCCTCCCCCTCCCCCTGCCCCAGCCAAGGCAAAGGCAAAGGCAAAGTCCGGCGCCGGACTGAGGCACGGACGGACGGCGACACGCTTCGAGGACTCCTCATGGCGACTCGTCGACTCTTTAGAGCGTGGGGCATGCTGCAACATACATTCAAAAAAAAACAGAAACGAGAAACGAGAAACGGCAACAGAAACAAACAACTTGCCCGAATGAACTGCAAATTGTTTGTTTGTTTGTTTGTTGCCGGCCAACGGGGCGTATTGCGGCATGCGGCGCAAAGCAGTCGCCGGAGCATGCCGCATGCCGCATGCAACATGCAACATGCCGCATGTTGCAGCACAAAAGTCACTCGGCCACAAAATCGGACATTGTCCACTTGAAGCGCGCTGCGAGCCGCAAACCAAAGCAAACGAAACAACGAGGCTAAACGAGCTGCTAATTCAATTAAAGCCACGCCCCCTACCCCTACCCCTCCCTCCCCCGCGCCCCGCCCACTTTTGTCAAAAGTCAGCCGCAATTTAAAGGTGCGCAATAAATCCACAGGAATCGCAACTGAAAAATGTCCAAAAAAACGTACATGAAAAACGCATGCAAAGTCAATAAGCGTCGCCTGCAGATTTCTAACAAAGAGTCACACACACACACACACACACACACACGCACACACACACACACACGCACACACACGCACACACACACACACACACTGTGACATGTTGCCACAAAACAGGAACAATATGAGGCACAACTGGAGCAGCAAATGTGGCACAAAAAGTGGCCGCCGACCTGCAAAAGGAATCAAAGTTTGCAATTCCCCCCCCCCCCTCCCCCCTCGACTGCGCCCCCAAAAAAAAGAATGCAACAAAGATGAAGCAACGCCAAGGACACACGCACACACACACACACACACACACAGAGCTTCATGCATGGCTCAAACTCAGCCTCAGCTTTATCCTTGCAATTGCCGCATGTGCATGTGTGTGCGTGTGTGTGTGTGCATGTGTGTGTGTGTGTGTGTGCGTGTGTGTGTGTGTGTGCCATTGTCGGCCCTGCATCTTTTTGCTTTCGTTTTAGACAAACTCGCAGCTCGCAGCTCGCACGACATTCAATTCAGTCGCCCAAAAAGAAACTGCAACGAAGCAAGGACGAATTTTTCGGCCAATTTTTTTCAGACTCATGTTCCTCTGTCTGCATGTGTGTGTGTGTGTGTGTGTGTGTGTACGTGAGTCTATGCTGCCTTCGCTTTTTCTCTGTTTTGCACCTCGTGGTCGACATGATTTTATTATCATCCTGAAAAGGGTATATGGACTAGCCAGAAGAAGACGTTGCCATTTCCATATATATTCATATATATATATTCTCGATCAGCAGCTGAATTGTTCAATCTGTCTGACTCGGGCACTAAAGCAGACTTTAAATTGGCATCGAAGTTATCCAGTTTCAATAATATCGATACAAATTGATATCGATATCGATATATCGATATATTCAGCTTCTTAGGCTTCTCTTTGACTCTATAAGAGAGCGACTTTATAGCTAGAAGAAGACGTTGCCATTTCCATATATATTCATATATATATATATATATATATATTCTCGATCAGCAGCTACAAATCGATATCGATATCGATACAAATCGATATCGATATCGATACATCGATATATTCTGCTTCTTAGGCTTCTCTTTGACTCTATAAGAGAGAGCGACTTTATAGGTCCAACAATTTTGACTATTTGAATACCCCTCTCTGCCCATATTCCCCAACATACTAGTTATAAGAATCGCCTTGAGGTTCCATAACCTATTTCTATCGATATTTGAATACATTTCTGCCCGTTCCTCAACATATTTATGAAGTTGTTGGAAGTCTACTCTTCAGGTTCTTTACCCCCAACAGGTCCATTAATTTTCATAGCCCTCTCTCCCTCAATTTATCCAACATAATTATAAGAATCGCATTTTTATGCACATTTTAACAGCCTGCTGCCCTGATGCCTGCCATTAATATCGGGAAATCAAAACCAAAGTTAATTAACAATGCATTTTCCTTCGTATAGATGCAAGGGAAGCGCAAGCTTAGCTGCTGCTGCTGCTGGGCAGGGTATCTCGCAGTCGAGCATAGCCATAGCACACTTTCTTGTTTTTTTGCGGCCATTGTTGTTGTTTGCAAACATTTTTCCTTTTCTGATCGGACTCGAGCCGCGGTTTGAGTACGTCTGTCTGTGCGTGTGTGTGTGCGCGTGTGTGTGTGTGCGTGTGTGTGTGTGTGTGTGTGTGTGTGTGTTACGGCGATTCTTTGCTACTTTTTGGCCGCACAAAGATGACGCAATAGCAAAATGGCCAAAAGAACATTGCAAGCATTGCGGCTGGCAAAAAGAAAAATGCATTGAGCCTGCAACCCAAAAACAGGTGGCGCCATCTGGCGGCGGCATGTGGCAGCTGTCGGCGGCATGTGGCAAAATTACGGCCACTTTGCCGCTTGCGGCCCCAAACAACAAATATAAAGTTGCAACACATTTTGTACTTGATAAAAAAAAATGCGATT
>JAWNPB010000148.1:385000-407500 GCA_035045355.1 Drosophila lacicola | reverse complement strand
TGCAGCTACGCAGAGATTGTATCATTACTTTTAAGCATAAAAATAACTAGCGGGGATATTGCCCGGCATTGCTTGGCACAGGTGTTTCCCCTTGATATCGTGTAATAACCATTTATCACTCATATTTCACTTTAATCAGCGGAAATTAAACTGTTGTCTGCATGGAAAGTAAAAATATTATATTTCATAGTTTTCCATTACTTTTAAGCATATATATAACTAGCGGGGATATTGCCCGGCATTGCTTGGCACAGGTGTTTCCCCTTTGATATCGTGTAATAACTTTGCCAACCATTTATCACGCATATTTCACTTTAATCAGCGGAAATTAAACTGTTGTCTGCATGGAAAGTAAAAATATTATATTTCATAGTTTTCCATTACTTTTAAGCATATATATAACTAGCGGGGATATTGCCCGGCATTGCTTGGCACAGGTGTTTCCCCTTTGATATCGTTTAATAACTTTGCCAACCATTTATCACTCATATTTCACTTTAATCAGCGGAAATTAAACTGTTGTCTGCATGGAAAGCAAAAATATTATATTCCATAGTTTTCCATTACTTTTAAGCATACAAATAACTAGCGGATATTGCCCGGCATTGCTTGGCACAGGTGTTTCCCCTTGATATTGTGTTATTAGTTTGCCAACCATTTATCACTCATATTTCACTTTCATCAGCGGAAATTAAACTGTTGTCTGCATGGAAAGTAAAAATATTATATTTCATAGTTTTCCATTACTTTTAAGCATACAAATAACTAGCGGATATTGCCCGGCATTGCTTGGCACAGGTGTTTCCCCTTTGATATCGTGTAATAACCATTTATCACTCATATTTCACTTTAATCAGCGGAAATTAAACTGTTGTCTGCATGGAAAGTAAAAATATTATATTTCATAGTTTTTCAAATTAATAGGCATCAATTTTAAGAAACTAAAATATTACTTCACACCTTCAAAATGACATATTTTTATTGTTACACTTCAATATTCCTTCTTTTTTTTTAATATTATTTTCTGTTTTTCAACTATTTTTAGCATTGGAATAAATGATTTCGTCCAGCGCCAATTAAACTCTTCAGCTGTCCAAAAACATATTATCCCGGGTATGAGATATTTTATTATATTATAATATTATTCTAAATAAGTATACAACAGTTTTTATGCCCTAAAACCATTGAAAATGGGTAAAAGAGGTTTAATGTATTTGTGCAAATGTATGTAACAGGCAGAAGGAAGCATCTCCTAACCCAATAATCTATATATATATATATATTATTCATCATGCAATTTTCACATGAATGTTGACCTAGAATAATATTGTCAGATTTAAATGCCATATTAATGTAGAGGCTAGGCTAGGAAATTTCGACCTGTGTCTAGATAGGATTTATGGGGTAAGATTCTGACATGAATTTCGACTAGAAAATATGTGTTCAGATTTGAATGCCAGATCAATCTAGAGGGAAAACCATGAACAAAAAGCCAAAACTCGTAAAAATCGGACGAAATTTGACCGAATTATGGTTGTGGGAAATTTCGACCTATGTATGCCTATATAGGATTTATGGGGTAAGATTTTGACATGAATTTCGACTAAAAAATATGTGTTCAGAATTGAATGCCAGATTGATCTAGAGGGAAAATTATGAACAAAAAGCCAAACCTCGTAAAAATCGGACGAAATTTGACCGAGTTATGGGGGTGGGAAATTTCGACTAATGTCTATATACGAATCTTGGGCAAAGATTTTGACATGAATTTCGACTAAAAAATATGTGTTCAGATTTGAATGCAAGATTAATCTAGAAGGAAAACCATGAACAAAAAGCCAAACCTCGTAAAAATCGGATGAAATTTGACCGAGTTATGGGGGTGGGAAATTTCGACCTGTGCCTGTATAGGAATCTTGGGCAAAGATTTTGACATGAATTTCGACTAAAAAATATGTGTTCAGATTTGAATGCAAGATTAATCTAGAGGGAAAACCATGAACAAAAAGCCAAACCTCGGGCAAATCGGATGAAATTTGACCGAGTTATGCGGGTGGGAAATTTCGACCTATGTGTTAATTTCTTTTTAATATGTAATTATTCACAAGGAAAAACAGCTGAAAAAAAAATAGAATAAATGTTGAGGAAGATATCCTTTTAGTCCCTTGTCTACACGGCATTGTTTGTGCTTGGTTCACATTCAGTCGAAGATCTGAATACGTTCGGACTTCTGGCATTTCCATGCATTTCACTCAGACAGAATGGTTATAGGGAAGGGGGAGGGGCAGGGGGAGGGGTAGGGGTAGGGGCAGGGGTAGGGGTAGGGCATGCAACAGCCTCTTTCGTCCGTTTTTTGCTGCTGTTTTTTTTTTGGTGAGTTTTGCATTGTTGGCTTCGCTGTGCGCCTGGTGCGAGTGTGCGAGTGTGTGTGTGTGTGTGTGTGCGAGTGTGTGTGTGTGCGAGTGTGTGAGTGTGTGTGTGTGTGTGTGTGCGTGTGTGTGCGAATCGGAACTCAGTTTTATCCGACTGTGCTTTGGCTTGGTCTTGTTGTCGGCAGGCAACCTTCTTTCTTTTGTGCAGCAGCTGCCAGCCACCAACAGGTGGCGCCACCTGGTCGGCACGCGCCGCGCTTCACACTCCCCTCCCCTCCCGTCCCATTCCCATTCCCATTCCGTTCCGTTCCGTTTACAGCAGCAGCACAGTGTGAAGGACGTTCAGTTTTCTTTCGTTTTGTGGCGTAACTTTTTGTGTTGACTGCAAATTTTTTGGCCTGCTCCTTTTTGGAAAAGCCGCACACGCTTTCCTCTTTGCTTTCTTTGCCGAACTCCCCCCCCCAATTCCCAACCTACCCCAATCCTCCCCAATTCTCCCCAATTGCCGTCAGTTGGTTCACGCAAGGCTGCATTATGTCATCGTATATTTTTTTGGTTTGACTCTCGATTCGTGTCGAAATTTTGTTTAGCCTGTGCTTGGCATTTCTTTTCTTTTTATTTTCTCAATAATAATACAAACGCAAAAAGTCCAAAAAGTATACGATTTTATTTCGAAAATATTTTGATTCAATTCGCATGAATTGAACAAATCTATTTTGGCAATATTTAACAAATACAAATTTTGTTAGGCGCATAAACAAATATCAATAAATAAACAAATCGAGCACAAATTTTGTAACATATATTGTTTTAATTTAATATCTTACGCTCATCAGAGAATATCCAAGTTGAAGTTCTTATTACTAGCAAATCACAGTAACTCTATTTACATTGACATATATTTATATACTATATTTAAATAACTTCCACCTGGCCTTGGTAAGAATTTGTGGGTGGGCAGGTGTTCTGGGAAAGAGAATATCCGAGTTGAAGTTCTTATTGCTGGTCGTGGAACTTTAGCAAATCACAGAAATTCTATTTACCTTATTATATACTTATATATTATATTTAAATAACTTCCACCTGGCCTTGGTAAGAGTTTGTGGGTGGGCAGGTTTTCTGGGAGGGAGAATATCCAAGTTGAAGTTCTTATTACTAGTCGTGGAACTTTAGCAAATCACAGAAATTCTATTTACCTTATTATATACTTATATTATATTTAAATAACTTCTACCTGGCCTTGGTAAGAATTTGTAGGTGGGCAGTTGTTCTGGGAAAGAGAATATCCAAGTTGAAGTTCTTATTGCTGGTCGTGGAACTTTAGCAAATCACACAAATTCTATTTACCTTATTATATACTTATATATTATATTTAAATAACTTCCACCTGGCCTTGGTAAGAATTTGTGGGTGGGCAGGTGTTCTGGGAAAGCGGCCTTTCAGTCTTTCGATGATGAAGTGAGGTCCTGCAAGAATTCGCTTGAAATAATTTAAACATTCTTTGATGGCTAAATCGCTGCAAATAACAATTTTATCCAGATCCAATTCCAGATCGATTCGTCGATTCGTTAAGGAACGTTGAAGCATCTTAAGGTGTTCCTTTAACCAGTTTTTGTAAATTCTCTCAACATATCTGAATGAATCTGAAATATAGAAAATAGAAAAGACAGAGAAAACCTTAAAAATTTGCTTACTTTCTTCAGCACAAATTAAATTTAAAATCAATTAATATGCTTCTTATTTTTATGCCCCCAACCCATTGAAAATGATTTTGTGCAAATGTAAAAATAGAAAATATATAGAAAATGTGTAGAAAGTATAAATCTTCTTGCAGGGTATGATTAACGTCGATCAGTCTATCCCAAGTTATCCGAATGAAGCTTTGTTGCAAATAGAAAATATCTTATTACACATAAAAGTCGAACTTAAGGCATTCCATCTAATATACATATAATATTATATAAAAATATGCTAAAGATCGGAGAGACAGCATTTAAATATATTTATCCTCGACTCTTTTAACGCTTTGCAATAACCGGAAGATAATTCTTGTGAATATCGTTTATACTGAAACTGGTTTGCGTCTTGGCTATTTCGCTGTCTGCGTTGATCAAGTTTGCGGCAAAGTTTCGCACGCGTCTTTACAGCAACTGGTTTGTGTCTTGTCTTGTTCGCTATTTATGCTGATCAAGTTTGCGGCAAAGTTTCGCACACGTCTTTACAGCAACTGGTTTGTGTCTTGTCTTTTCGCTGTTTGTGCTGGTTTCTTTCTTGGCTTTTTCGCTGTGAGTACTGATCAAGCGTGCGGTTAAGTTTGGCGCACGTCTTAACAGCAAATGTTTTGTGTCTTGGAATGGTTCGTATCTTGGCTATTTCGCTGTCTGCGTTGATCAAGTTTTGCGGCAGAGTTTCGCGCTCGTCTTAACAGCAAATAGTTTGTGTCTTGTCTTTTTCGCTGTTTGTGCTGGTTTCTTTCTTGGCTTTTTCGCTATTTATGCTGATCAAGTTTGCGGCAAAGTTTCGTCCGCATCTTCTACGCGAAAGCTCACTTGACGCTTAAAGCTCATTTGAGCGAATCGTTTTCGAGTAGTTTGCACAAATCCCAACTAAGTCCAAACAAAAACAATAGATAAGCAGCGCTTGGGCTTCGGACAGGGGGGGGGGGGGCGCTCTTAAGACTCAGTTATGCTTAAGAGCGCCAACGCGAAGAGAATGTCGAGTGGCCGCAAGTTCTCTTCGCAGCGAAGGGAAACTTGTTCCGGCGTTGGTGGGAGAAGTGTAGGAAAATGGGAAAATCGAGCGCATAAAAAGGAGCATAACAACAGTAACAGTAGCTGCTGCAGACGCGGGGCCAGCTCCAAAAAAAATAGCTCGAAAGGGCAATACATAAATGGAAAAGAAAACGAGACGCAATGAAAGGAACGTGCGCACTTCGGCGTCGCTGTCAGCGTCGCTGTCAGCGTCGACGTCGACTCACACTCTCTGGCAGCGCAGCCTTGTCTCTGTGTGTGTGTGTGTGTGTGCGTGTCCTCATGTGGGTAGACAAAACTTTCGCTTTCGCTTTCGTTGGGTCGCCTTCGTTTTTCCAGCAACTTCTTTTGCTCTAGTCGCTAGCGTCAACGTCGCTGTCGCTGTCCGCGTCGGCGTCGGCGTCGACGTCAGCGCGCAGCCTCTGCCAAATTTTTCTTTTTCTCAGCTGGCACATGGAACGAAAATGAAAAAGATTACAACAACAGAGAAATCGCTTGAAAAAAAAACGGGGCATGTGGAAATGTGGCAACAGATAAATTTCTATGCCAAAATGAATGCGAAAATATCAAGGATACGAAATGGGAACAGGTACAAGTACGGGTATGGGTACAGTTACAGGTACGGGGTACAGTTACAGGTGCTGAAAATCAAGGCATCAATGGGCGACCTTGAGCCAACTCAGGCTCCACGCATTCCTCTCCAATATTTTTACTCCGAACGCGGAGAGTTCCGTTATATTCGATCACATGCAAGTCCCGTAATTGGGCTCGTATTAGAGATGAGAGATGATGACACGAAACTATCGGATGTTAAGGCTTAAGATAACATTTGGGATGACATTAACAGCCTGACTTCCACTATGCTCCAAAAATGTTACATTTAAAATTCTCACATTCTGCGATTCCATTAGCAAGTGTTCGTTGTCGTTAACATGTGAGTGGCAAAAGTGCCGTTACTTTAAATAAACAGCTGAGCGATTTGATTTGAAATGTCCAAAAATGATCCATTTAATGGATTCTTTCCCACTTTAAATGTGAAAAACTGCGGTATTGGTATAATTTTTAATGATAATTAAATAATTCAAAAATATATAAAAAGTTAACGCTTGCCTTCGGCTATATCTTTTTGCTTTAACAGCTGTTTGTGGCATTGATACTGTTATAGATTTTCCATAACATCGCCACGAAATTCAATAAATCATCGCAAAAAAAAAACACGAATTACTCACGGCGACTGTAAACATTTTCGGCAAATGTGTGAAATGTGGTTGGTTATGGGAAAATGTACAGGCGACATATTTCACATTCGCAAAAAAAATGTAAGAAATGTTGACAGTGGAATTTAGGCTATAAGCTTATATTCTTGTACAAAAAATAATAGTTTTTTCAATTCGAGCTGTGAACATGTTCCCCAGCAGAACTAGCTGGAAGGAAGAAGCTTTTAATTACTTCTTTTTTCTTCTAAAAATTGTGAATCATCATTATTGGGATATTCTGTTTATTGCGAACAATATTTCCTGTAGCTATGCAACTTTAGAGCTTGATAACTCTCGGTTTGAATCACGAGCTTAATCTGATAATATATATGTACATATATTTTTTGCTCTGATCTGATCTGCAAAATAAAGAAAGTATTTGTGAGTCCTTTTGTCTGTCTTTCTCTAGACTCAAACACATTTTTAAAGCGCATTTCTTTCGATAATTTCCCCTCCCTATCGATTAATTTCGATCAATGTCGATCAATTCCGATATTTAACTATCGATCTGCAAAATAAAGAAAGTATTTGTGAGTCCTTTTGTCTGTCTTGCTCTAGACTCTCAAACACATTTTTAAGGAGCATTTCTTTCGATAATTTCCCCTCCCTATCGATTAATTTCGATCAATGTCGATCAATTCCGATATTTAACTATCGATCTGCAAAATAAAGAAAGTATTTGTGAGTCCTTTTGTCTGTCTTTCTCTAGACTCTCAAACACGATTTTTAAAGCGCATTTCTTTCGATAATTTCCCCTCCCTATTGATTAATTTCGATCAAATTCGATCAATTTCGATATTTAACTATCGATCTGCAAAATAAAGAAAGTATTTGTGAGTACTTTTGTCTGTCTTTCTCTAGACTCTCAAACACATTTTCTAAAGCGCATTTCTTTCGATAATTTCCCCTCTCTAGCCAAAAATCGATCAATTTCGATCAATTCCGATATTTAACTATCGAGAAAAAAACACGACTTATGCCCATCTGCAGTTTCTAGTCCCAACCGAGTTCCTTCTGTTCTCCCTTACATCCCTTCAGAGGAAAAACCACCTGTAAGCTGAATTGACCAGCGGCGATGCTATTGATTTTCGCCTATGTTTGTTTCTATGCTGCCACATGCCACATGCCGCATGCCGCATGCCGCATGCCACATGTGTGCTCTACTTAGTCCACTCTCTGTCGCTGTCGCTGCCGCTGCCGCAGTCGCAGTCGGCGCCCGCTGCTGGCAACGAAAAAAAGCAAAAAGAATAAAGGATTTTTCATCTACTTAGCTTTCTCTTTTTTTTTTTTTTTGGGGGGGGGCTTTCGCCGTGATGTGCAGACTCTGCAGTTGCTTGTTGCTCTTAAAACTTTCTTCAACAGGTTGCAAGGTTCGCTGTGTGGACTCGGACTCGTTGGTCTTGAGGCCGCCCCCAGCTCAGCCCAGCTCAGTTCAGGCTCGCTTGTGCGACCTTGAGCACCAGCTAAGCGCTGTCATGGCAGCAGCCAGAATGACAGGCAGGCAGGCAGGCAGTCGGTCAGCCCCTTGTTATCCTGCCCGCCCACTCGTCGCCTGTTGCACACGCCACTAATCCTGGCAACCACACACACACACACACACTCACGCACACACTCACACTCAAGTGTGTGCGACCCACATTTGGTGTCGGACATTTTTGTTGTCGTTTGTCGATTTGCCCAATTCGGGACATCTTAAGTAGCTTGACAGCAGCCGACTCGAGGAATATTTCTAGATAAGGCTGATTAGGTCCTGCGATCAGCTGACACGCTCAACCCACTGAAAAAGGGATCTAATGTGAGTGTGGTAGAAGAAAAGAGTCCTTTTAGTCCTTCTCTGATAGTGATTCTGAATAATAGAAATTGATTTCAGAATTGCGAGAGATCAGTTGAATGGCGAAGGTTGTCAACTTGGCAGACCGAGGAGAGATTTCTTCAGAGATTTCCTGTCAACCTTCCGAGGATTATGATGCATGGAAAGACCAAACACTTGGATTAGCTGTAGATGATCGATAAATGAATCGTGCAGACAGCTCGTTAGGTTTTTGGAAGGAATCCTGTGGTCGAATGAACCATTCAGCGCCTGTCAACCTGCCAAGGATCCAAGGATCATGGACATGAATAGACGAAACAATTGGCTTTCCTGTTGATGATCCATGACTTAATCGTGCTGTGGTCTAGCAGGCAGCTCGTTAGCCCATTCAGCGCCTGTCAACCTGCCAAGGATCATTTCCATGAATCGACGAAACAATTGGCTTTCCTGTTGATGATCCATGACTCAATCGTGCTGTGGTCTAGCTGGCTTTTGGCCGGAATCAGTAGACCGTTAATCGAACTACTTGGCGCACTCTCTCTCTCTCGCATATAGCGAGAGATGTGGCTCAATTTGTGGTTTCACCCAGAGGCCAGAGGTGTCCATTGCAAATTACTATGCTACGAATATGTGTGTGCTGCGACGCGAAACCTGTTTGCTATCTCTCGGCTTTCGGGTCTCTCGGGTCTCTCTATCGAGACTGCCGACAAACTGCTTATTACTTGCGCTGCGAAAAATGCATGAGCTTGTCCCAAAAGATTTGAAGCTCAGCTGCAGTCAGAGACAGAAACAAGCGATGCAGAAACTGGGCTCGATAACGAAACCGAAACCGGGCAAAATAAAAGAGAAAAACAACAACAACAAAAATTGAATGCAACAAAAAAGGATGGGGGAAAACGGAGAGCAGCGAGCGGGGGGGGAAAAGAAACACAGCGATGCAAACATGAAATCCAAGTATTAAATTGCAACGACCTATATAGAAGGAAGGCAGCGCGATGATCGCCAGGAACAGAGAGAGCGGGAGCGGGAGAGGGAGAGGGAGAGGGAGAGGGAGCGGAGATCGGAGGTTGGGGGCAGTCGCTGGTGATTTGTCCCCTTATCCTGGTGTTACTTGTTTTTGCCCAAAAGTCAGAGAGAGCGAGAGAGAGGGGAGAGGGAGGTAGAGAGAGAAGGAGAGCGGGGGAGAGAGCCAAGGATTGAGTGGGGAAGATTTGAATTGAAAAGTGCATAATGTTAGCCAAGCCTGCCCCTTGGCCCGGGTTGAGGATGAGGCAGTTAACGTGACCTGGCGCACCAAAATGTTTCGAGTTGGTTTTTGGCAATGCCAAACACAGAGAGAGAGAGAGAGAGAGAGAGAGAGAGAGAGAGGGGGAGCAAGAAAACTAGTTTCCGTGCGATCTTCAGGTCTTCACCGGTTTCACTCAGCCCTTCGGTTGCTGCTGCCGCTGCTGCTCCCTCTCCCTTGGTTAACTGGTTATTTTGAGTCCGTCCAAACATTTGATTGAAGTTTTTAGCACAATTTCACTTGGCCAACTTGCTGCGCTGCGCTGCCATCTAAGTCGAAGGCAAAGTCGAAGTCAAAGCCAAAGTCGAAGTCGAAGCCGCAGAGGTAGCCCTTAATTAGGAGCTCTTAAGCTGCAACTGGACTGGCAGCCAAGTCAATCAGCATCTGCTGTTGCTCCTAATGGCAGCTATAATTATAAGGCGATCCAAGCGATCTTTCGACTGTACTTGTTGCAGATCCCAAGTTGCAGCAACATGAAATCGTAGCCCAAATACGCATCGGATTTGGATGACAGCGCGCAGCGAAGGTCCTTAACCCCATTTCAGGTCGGCTATAAAAAGGGGTCATTCAAGATTCCTCAAGCATCTCAATTAGTCAGGTCTGCTTCTGGTTTTGTCTATTTTAACGTCTATGATGATTGTACTATATGCAAACCCGGGTTGACCTAACAACTAATTAATTATTCCTTATGTGGTTTGACCTACAAAATGTGTTGTGTCTCAAGTAATCCGCGTATTAAAAATATTGATTGCTTTTGGGGTTAAGAAAGTTCTTGAGCAAAACTTCCTTTTAAATGTTCTATTGCATTTTTAATTGCTTAGTATATATTTTCTAAGGTCGCAGACGCCTTCTACTTGTATTATACCCTTTTTAAGCGTTCGCAATGGGTATGAGGGCCAAAAAACCGGCCCAAGCTCAAGACGTGGTCTTTGCTGTTTTTAGCCTGTGCGTGTTTTGTTGTGTTAGCACCCTTAAGTGTTTATCATGTAAAACAGCAAGGAAACATGTCTAACATGCCAAATATGTGTGACCTACAAATTATGCGAATGCGACACCACACGAACAAAAACAGAGAGAGAGAGAGGGAGAGGAGAGAGGAGATGCTGTTGCCAAGTAGGGTCTGGCGTGGACTCAGATGAACACCAGAAAATCAGGGATTAACCGCATGGCTCGCAGTGGAGGAAGATAGCGCAGAGACAATGCTGTCCTTTCGGCTTTCCTTGGGTCTCAGACGACAACTCAATCTCAGTCTCGGCCCAAAACCAAACCCAGGCCGGGCCAAACCATAAGAAAACCGAAATGTGACCGTGAAAACGACTGGAGCTGACCCTCTGAAAATGGCTTGTGGGCAGCACAAGCTGCCCCTTCGGGTGTGAAATACTTTTGTGGTTAAGCGTGTGTGTGTTGTCTTCTGGATCCGCCACTCCACAAATATGTGAGACTGAATTCCAAATAGCCGACGAGTCTATTATAATATATGTGTAATAGCTGCCAAGCAGATGGAAAGTTCCTCCCCTCGGCTAAAGGACGTCGAAGGAAATCATAATTGGAAATTACACACATTACACACACACACATTCGCATAGCTTTTCCCAAGATGGGCAACAACTTGGCTGTGGCGCTATGAATTTATTAGAAATTCAAGAGTGAAATTCTCGGATTTCGGCGCACGCAACGCACAGCAGCACGTCCTCGATTGAGTGACCCCTACCCCTTCCCAAATATGTTTAGGAAGGGAAACGGATTCGGGTTGCGAGTCGCTTGGGACTCCAGAGAGAGAGAGAGAGAGAGAGAGAGAGAGAGAGTACGATTTCACTCGTGGGTAAGCCTCCAAATGTAGCGAATGATGGGCGCCACGTCTCGCAGGTATTATGTAAATTAATTAGAGCAAAGGCACAATCCTTTGCATTTCAATTGTTCGAGCAAACTATTCGCCCAACTTCCCATCAGTGCAAGTGCAAAGGCAAGGCAAGGAAAGGAAGGGAAGGGAAGGCAAGGAAAGGAAGGGAAGGGAAAGCTGGCCAAAGTCAGCTGGTTCGAATCACAGTTGGCCATCTTGAGCTATTCCTAATGATGGCCACTTAAGCAGTCGCTGGGACTACTGGAGTCTCTGGTCCTTGCGGCTCGGAAGTCAACCCCCAAAATGATTTTAACACTTTTATGATACTTTTGTTGCCACTTCCTCTAACTCACTCTCTCTCCTTCTCTCTCCCTCTTGCCCGCCCTGCCAGATGGACGAGCATAAGGCATTCGACTGTGTGCCTGGGCACATTTATTGATATGGGCAACCGACCGTCCGTCCGACCGACCGACCGACCCTCCGACCGACCGACCGACCGACCGACCTTCCGACCGACCGACCGACCGACCGACCGACCGACCGACCGACCGACCCTCCGTCCGACCGTCCTGCTCGTTCCTTTGTGTGTTTAGTTTAGTTTTATGGGGTGTCCGGTTGCCGTTACACACAACACACACACACACACGCACACACACGCACAACAAGCAGCGGAAGGAGCTGAGTCAAACGAAGGCGGCTGTCCGCAAATTAGCATGATATGTGCATCGGTCTCTCTGTGTCCACGATTAGGCCCATCAAAGGATTAGGCAATGACGCCCATCAAAATGGGCCAAACCTTGGGCAAGGGTTGACAGCGGGGTGGCTTCCGCTGCTTCCGCTCCTGCTTCCTGCTGCTGCTTCCTGCTGTTGTTTGCCAGGCGAGGTCAAAGGTTTAAAAGTTTTGACACGCAATTACTTGAGCACATGTGGGATAGGCCTGTCTGGGGAGGGCAAACAACAACAACAACAACAACAACAACAACAACAACAACAACAAGGACAACAACAAGGACAACAACAAGGACAACAAGGACAACCCGCAACAGGACAGGCAAAGGAGCAAGGACCAGAGCCAGGGCAAAGGGCAAAGGGCAAAGGGTTGTTAATATCATTTTAAGTGATTTTATGATGAATTTGTGCCCTAAAATTCCAACTCATTTGCACACACACACGCACACACACACACGCACACACACACACACACACGGGCACACACACATCATCAACATCATCATCATCATCAATTTTGTGGGTTAGGGCAAAAGTTTTAGTGTGAAATTCTCACAGTAATTTTATATAGGCGCACTTAAGCGGTTTTTGCCTCTTGGCAGCACTTCTCTCCCCCTCTCTCTCTCTCCCCCCCCCTCTCTCCCCCCCCCCTCCCCCTCTCTCCATTTAGCTGTAAGCATGTGTTGATTTTGTGGCATTTCAGCCTTTTTGAACTTTGAACTTGTTGGTAGTTTTGAGGATTGTTTGCCTGTTTCCCTGATTATGGCCCATCATAGGCTAATTCCATTTGCGACCGCGTGTCCGTGTGTGTGTGTGTGTGTGTGTGTGTGTGAATGTGTGAACTTGTGTGTGAACTTGTGTGTGTTTATTAGCGTGCGACAAATCATTTAATTCCTTAATCGTGCGTGTTTTTCAACTACATTTGATGGCTTTCTAATTGTCTAAGAGTGGAAAATGTGAAAAATGTGAAAAATGTGCCCGATTAAATATGAAATAGTTTTCCCCAATCAAGCTCTGCTTTTTGGCTCGACTGTGAGTTAATGCAAATTATCTTTAATTTTATTTTAGCCTAAATTCCACTGTCAACATTTCTTGCATTTTTTTCACGCATGTGAAATATGATTCGCCACATTTTTCACATTTGCGAAAAAAAATGTTAACAGTCGCCGTGAGTAATTCGTGTTTTTTTGTTTTGCGATGATTTATTGAATTTCGTGTCGATGTTATGGAAAATCTATAACAGTATCAATGCCACAAACAGCTGTTAAAGCAAAAAGATATAGCCGAAGGCAAGCGTTAACTTTTCATATATTTTTTAATTATTTAATTATAATTAAAAATTATACGAATAACGCAGTTTTTCACATTTAAAGTGGGAAAGAATCCATTAAATGGATCATTTTTGGACATTTGAAATCGAACGGACCAAATTTAAAGTAACGGCACTTTTGCCACTCACATGTTAACGACAACGAACACTTGACAATGGAATCGCAGAATGTGAAAATTGTGAATGTAACATTTTTGGAGCATAGTGGAATCAGGCTATAAGTGTGACTAGAAAGCGAAAGGTCGCCGGTTCAAATGCAGAAAAACAAATTGTTAATTTGACATCTTATTATTTGTGCTCATTCAAAGAAAATGACAGTTATACAAAATGCAGCAACAAAAAGGGAATGGAAAGATAAAGATATTAAACAATAATAATTAAAAAAAATTTCAATAATAATAATAATAATTAATTAAAAATTAAGGGCTTAGCGAGAGAATTCAAAGATACATTGTGGCAAATTGGAGCGGCAACATAAAGTTAATTTGACTCGCGCAACGCCGGGTAATTTTCATCTAGTATATATTTTTATAGCTGTATCATACTGTAAGGTTTATGGCATCGGGCCAAACGGGCCTTGAAGCGAGCTGAAAAGTTGCCTAGTCGCTGGAAGAGGATCACCTTGAGCTTTGTTTGACTTTTGCAACCCAAAAAGGAGTGTGCGAGTGTGTGTAAGTGTGTGTGTTATCTTAGTCATTTCGGTTTTGTATACAGTTTTTGTGTATATTGCACGCTTATTTTGTTTTCTCTTATATTTATTTTTGCACATTAATTGAATGAAACCCTCCACAAGATATATATAAAAAGGGTTGAGCAATCATTTTTCAAATTGCAAGCGCATCGCACTCATAGAGAGAACGACAGAAAGAGAGAGCGGGAGAGCAGACGAGTGCATTGATCCCAAAGACGCAGCGAAGAGAGCCCCAAAATTCAACATCTACGAAAAGCAAGAACAAGCTACAAATTATGCCTGTGTGCACGTCTGCGTGTGTGTGTGTGTGTGTGTGGAGACAAATGCGAAAAGAGAGAAAACAAAAAAAAAATGTTATGCCGAATAAATCCAAAGGCCTCGTCCTCGTTCTTCTCCTCCTTCTCCTTCTCCTCCTCCTCCTCCTCCGCGTCCGCGAAGCTGGCTGCATAGGCTTCAGCACACTGTGTGTGTGTGTGTGAGAGAGCGAGAGAGATCTGCTTCTCGCTCTGTCATAGCTGCCCTTGTACAGTCAGCCAGGCCAGCCTCGATCGGCCCCTAAATATGTGGGAGAGCAAAAAAGAGCTTTCCGCAAGATAAGACTAAGCCAAACTCAACTGGAATGCGCCTTCCCCAAAAAGGGGTTCATCACTTTTGTTATACACACACATACATATATACATATATGTAGACGGAGTGCGCGAGCAGCCAAGCAAGACAACGACGAGCAACGTTGGTCAGCGGGGGAGGGGGGCGAGGGGGCGCGCTCCGGAAAGGGGCGAATGCGGCAAAAGCAAAGTCACGCTGCGGTTTTTTATTGCCGCTGCTCGAACTGCGGTCTTTGAACTACCAAAAAAAAAAAAAAATAATAATAATAAAAAACTGCAGGCTCTTTTTTTTTTCGGGGAGATGCCAAGCGATCTATGTAACGCCGCAGTCGCAGTCGCAGTCACCGTCGCCGTCGCCGTCGCAGTCGCAGCAGGCGTCGTTGCAGTCCAGGGGGCATCTAGAGGGCTGCAAAAGTGTTGGTGAGCGCAACGAAAGCGAACAGAGAGAGAGAGAGAGGGAGCGAGAGAGCGAAAGAGAGCGAGAGCGAGTGAGAGGGCGAGAGCGTCGAAACTTTTTGGCAAAAACAATATATTTTTGGCCAATTCACTCACTTTTTCGCTCTCCCCCTCTCCCCCCCTCTCTCTTCTTTACTCACACTCACTCTCAATTTTTGCCGGAGCGCAACGCGTTTATTTCGTGCTGTGAGAGAGAGGGGAAGATCGCTGTCCGTAGTTTGAAATATGCAAGCGCACACACACACACACACACGCACACATATGCCGCTGCAAACAAAGCTTTGAACATGCATACTGCGTTCGCCCCCTCCCCCCCCTTTACCCAGTGGCCTGCAGCCCTGGCAAAGCAGGCATCTACTCGCACTTCCTAAATTCTCAATGTTGCCCTCGCTAGGTCGCTGCGCTGCGATCACAGTTGCCCCTGTGTGTGTGTGTGTGTGTGTGTGCGTTGAGAAACCTCAAAAAGTTGTACTGAAGCCGTTAACCTCGGCTATGCGTTCGTCGTCCGAGTTTGTTTTTGGAAATTATCAACGCGCCGCGTCGTATGGCTGGCTGCGCCGGTCTTAGTGGAAGCGGGGCGGTGGCGGGGGCGCGGGTGCGGAACGGGTGTAAGCAAGCAAACTGCGCGACATTGATGATGATCAAGACAGGCCGGCAGGAAGAGAGCACGAGGGGGGGGGGGACGCTTAGCTCAAGTAAATAAGTGAAGTCATTTGCTAAAATGTTGGCAGAGGCAGCGCCGCCGCACATGTGTGAGGCAATAATCAAAAAAAAAAAAAGAAAAAAAGAGCAACAATTTTAGTCACATACACACACGCACATATATATATATAAATTTATGTGTGTGTGTGTGAATGCGCTTCACCAAAATTACACAAAAATTACGCAAAGCAAAGCAAAGCAAAGCAAAATAAAAATCAAGAAATGCACACACACACACAGTCGCACACACACACACACACACACACACACACACACTCGCGCATAAACTTGTTGGAGATGTGAAGCTTTCGTGAAAGACCAAGATTTGTGAGTTGCAATATTTGGCACACACAAACGAGTTCCGGACATGCAACTGCGCTGCGAACCCATCCCCCTCCCCCCCCCCCCCTCGCTCCTCCCCTTGATATACTTATTCGGTTTTTGTTTTTTTTTGGGCACAGCTTTCTATGGTTTTGGGCGCAGGCGAAGATGATTTCCAATTGGCGTCGCCCTTAAATCATGTAAGCCTCTCTCTGCCACGACAAAGATCGATGCGATCCGTTGTACACACACACACACACACACACACACACGCACACACACACACACACACACGGCAGATGGGCCGCGTTGAAAGTTTGTGATTTTTGTGCTTTTTTTGTGCAGATTTGTTTGCTTTGTTGAATTTGTGAGCGCGATTTCTCCTTTGCAAATTTTGTATTAATTTCATTATTTTGTTTCGTAATCGCTTTTTTATTTACAATCTGAGCGAATTTTAAAAAACTGCAATATTTCAATAATACTTAGCACTAAAATTAACATGAACTAGTTGAAGAAACTTATAAAAAGGAGCAGAAAATTAATAGAGAAGGGGTAGCTACGACGAGCAGATACCCTTGCCGAACTAGAACTTGACGAAACTGTAGAACTTGACGAAACTGTAGAGATCTGAGGAGAATTACCTAGCTTAGTTTTAGTTGTCTAGAGAAAGCAAATTTGAAAGATAAAAAAGAAACTAATTTTTCGATCGATTCTTTCTTAACGTTAGAGTCAAAGTTAACAGTTAGCTTCTGCAAGGAGCACAGAAGTACTCGAGAATTTGAAGTTTAGTTAGAAAATCTTCGAAGATTTTCATAGCATAACATAATTATCGCAAAAAAATAATCGTATCTTATGGCGCCTATATGTTATTCTGGTCCGATCTGCTTGAGATCTAATAAACATTTTATTTGATTAATTTATAATAACTTAACATGGAGTTAAAACTAAACGATAAGTGAATATCATATGACAATCATATGGAAAATAGTAGGAAATTCAATGTATTTATTATTAAATTTTGAACATGAAATTATTTAGATTATTATTTATATTAATCTAAATTTTAATCTAATATTTTGCTTAATTTATTTAAATATCATTCTAGCATATATATTTATCGGATTATCATAATTGAAAAATTCTTCTCGAATGTTGTTTATGGACAAGGACACGATTCAGGTAAGTCTTTTTTTTTTATCAATTGCTCTATTATTTTTGGCGACTATATCGTTCTTTAAATATTGTGAAAAGTTTTGTTCAGATAATCATATATATGTCTATATATAAGTGTCTATATATAATATATATTTCGGTGTGAAATTTGTTTTTGTCTTTTTTCTATTCCAAGTTGGTTTTGTTTTTTTATAAATATCTGCATATATCATTAATGTTATTTTGCTAACTCATTTTCGTGAACTTGTCAATTAGCTTTACTTTATAGAAAATAGATTAATTTAGTCTCAAGTCTCAAGAATACATAAGTCTTATGAGATCGCAAATCAGATTCTCATGATAAAAGAAAAAACATCCGCTGCACGGGTATAAAAGTCTTAATATAACTTGGTCTCTTTTATACCCTAGCCCTTTTATACCCTTGCAGAGGGTATTCTAATTTTGTCTCGAAATGTGTAACGCATAGAAGAAGACATCTCCGACCACATAAAGTATTTATAAAGTCTCTCAGTTTTAAAGCTATCTTTTGTAAAACTTTGCAGAAGTTCCTCTTTCTGACACACGCAGTACATAAGTCGAAACCGGCTGGATCGGACGACTATATCATATAGCTGCCATAGGAACAATCGGTCTTAAAGTAGATTCTTGTATGAAAAACTTTTTTATTTATTAAGATATCTTAACCAAACTTGGCATTTATTAGTTTTACTATGAGTTTTATATTTATGCAAAATCCTATCAACATCGGACCACTATATCATATAGCTGCCATAGGAACAATCGGTCACAGTGTAGATTCTTGTATGAAAAACTTTTTTATTTATGAAGATATCTTAACCAAACTAGGCATTTATTAGTTTTACTATGCGTTTTATATACATGCAAAATCCTATCAATTTCGGACCACTATATCTTATAGCTGCCATAGAAATGATCGGTCGAAAATAAAGTTGTTGTATGAAAAACTTTTTTGTTTTTCAAGATATCTTGACCAAACTCGCCATTTATTAGTTTTACTATGTTACCTACATTTATGCAAAATCTTATTTACTTCGGACTACTATATCTTATAGCTGCCATAGGAACGATCGGTCGAAAATGAGTTTCTTGTTTGAAAAACTTTTTGTTTTTCAAGATATCTTAACCCTACTCGGCATTAACTATTTTCGCTGCGCTTCTAAGACGAAAAGGTTCGCTCTGCAATGGTATTAATATTATTATTGTTAATATGTATATTTAATATTAATATGTATATTTGCAAGCTGTTGTTCTATAAATCTTTTGGCCAGTTTGTTTTTGTATGTTTCGCATTCCCCTAAGCCAAGTCTGTGCTCCAGGTCAAAGGGCGATCCGCTTCGGCATTTCGCCAAGAAATATTTTGGGAAAATTTTTTAAAATTTTAGCTATTAAAGATGTTCGCTTTTTTGATGTCACCTGGCCGCAGCAATTAAATTGGCCTTTGTCATGTCTCGTTTTCCGACTGCGGTCGGGGTTGTGGTGGGGGGAGGGGTGAGGTGGGGGGGAGGGGGTAAAGGTGGACTCAGGTACTGGCGGTGCAGTGCAGCGGAATCAATTATAAATGTTTATGCTAATTTTTTGCGAACGCATTTTTCATTAAAAGCAAAGTAAACACAACTGCATAAAAAAGCAATGCGAGGGCGTGGCCGCCGCCGCCGCGACAACACATAAGTAGCCAGCCCCCCCCTCCCTCCCCCTTTCCCCCCTTTCCCACCAGCGACACACAGCAGAAAAGAAAAAAATAAACAAAAAGCTTTTCGCACGAAAAGGCCTAGTAAGTAATACATTATATTAAAATATATTTAAAAAAAAAAACAAAAAAAAAAAGACGCCTTCTTTTTTTGCATAACACAGCGAACAGACGGGGGTAGGGGCAGGGGGGGGGTAGGGGTAGGGGGAGGGGTGGCTAGCTGTCAACAGAGACACGCGCACATAGAATACTTATGTACACACACACGCACACACGCACACTCGCACACACACACGCGCGCAAATTAAATTGATAAATGCACAAAAAGATACAAAAAGTCAAATTGCATTAAACAAAAAAGAAAAATGGCAAATAATAAAAATATATAAGTAAATAGCAGCGCGTAGGCACAACACAATTTGTTGTTTATATAAGTGCCAAACAGGAAAAAGCACACACACACACACACACACACACACACACACACACACACGCAGACTGGAGGCGAGTTTAACATAATCCAAAGTATGTGCAAAAACTGAAAAAAAAAACAGCGACAAAGCGCGCAAACACGTCTGCAAATATAATAGATAAATATACGCAGGACAGTCGAAAATGCAACCAACGCGGGGAGGGGTGGGGGAGGGGGAGAAGGGGAAGGGGGAGTGTAGGCCCTACGATCTCAGTTGTATTATGTTCCCTTTTGACTGCACGCATTTTTATGTGCTCGCTCTCCCTCTCTCTCCCTCGCTCTCTCTCTCTGTATATCTCTCTCCTTCGTGCTAGCTCTCTCCCACTCTCTCTCTCTCTCTCTCACACACACACGCCGATTAATGTAGATGGGCACGCACTTTGTCTACGGTCCATCCGTCTATCCGGCCGTCCCATGCCGTACTCCGGCTCCGGCTCCGGCGGGGCGGGGCGTATACGTAATTTTGCCTGTCGCCCACCCAACAACAAGAAGCGCAGCTGAAAAATCAACCAAAACAAAAAGTGAAAACACAGCACACAAAAAATAAGGCGACAAAAAATGATGTCAGTAGAGAAAAGCGAGCAAAACAACAAAAGTCCGAATAAAAATGAACCAAATGGAAAATGCCCGCATGCATGCGTGCATGCGTGCATGTGTGTGTGTGTGTGTGTGTGTGTCGCTAACGAAAATGCAATGGCGGCCAGCACATCCGTCCCCCCCTCCCCACTCCCCCGCTGCATTTGCATTTTATTTTCGTGCGTGTAATGCAATCGGCTGGACACAAGCGACAGGGTGCACCGCGTGGACAGGGACAGGGTGTGCATGCATGTACATACATGTGCATGTGCATGCATGCGCCTGCATGTATATGCATATGCAAAGTTTTGGACATGCTTTTTAATTTTTACGTTTTTTTTTTGTCATTTTTCTTCTGTTTTTCTTTTTTTTTTTTTGTTCATTTTTTCCTCTCATGTATTTTTTAGCTACCTTTTTTTTTTTTGCATGCATGTACATATGTGTACGGCATGTATGTACGCACGCATGTACATACACATATGTACGCATGTACATAGCTATGTACGTCGCGCTGATGTTAATGTTAATGTAATACTTTGGCAGCCCACACAGTATTAACCGTTGTTTGTATTTAGCTGCAGCCGTACATGCATGCACATGCAGCCGTACATACATGCATGCAGCCGTACATACATACATGCACATGCATGCATGTGTGCATACATGTGTGCATGCGTGCATGTGCGCATGTAAAACGTACATACGCATGTGTACATAGTTAACGCCTAAAGCCCCTTAACTATTGCGTTTTTTACTTTATACTTTTCGCAAACCGCCTTTTCACGCAGTTTGTTTATGCTGCCAATTGCATTATGTGCATGTGTGTGTGTGTGTGTAGTGTGCATGTGTGTGTGTAGTGTGTGCCTTTTTGTCAAGTTGCCTGACCGCAGGCACATGGACGACTTCTTGGTTAATATCTCGTCGCAAACTAATTGCATGCTGCGCTACGATCTCTAGATGTGTCACCCTGTGTGACTAGACAAGTCACCCTGTGTGACAAGAGGAACAGTTCTCAGTGGGAAATGCAACGCCTGCCCTCCTACAACTTTGTGATGCGTCTTTCTTTCGCCCCCATAATGTGTGTACGTGCCCCTCTGTGTGTCCCCCTGTCTGTGTGTGTGTGTGTGTGTGTGTGTGTGTGTGTGTGTATAAGTGTATAAGCTGCAATTGAGTTTAACATGGCTGCTGGTCCCGTTTTTTTTTTTGGGGGGCAACCAATTTGTCGCCTGCGCCGAGGACGTGTTATTAATGCGAATGCGAATGAATCTGAATGTGAATGTGAATGCGAGTGGAAGCATTTTATGAATGCACTCGCTCCCCCTCCCCCCTCGCCACCCCGCCCACAAATAGTCGCGATTATTTTGCTGTTTTGCAGCCCCGAATTATTGCCATTGTCACATTTATAGATGTCCGGCAAATATATGCATATTTTTCTTTAGCTTATCCTATCGAGAGAGAATCGCGTCGCGTCGCGTCTGTCACGTACATGCCACAAATGCAACAAGTTGCAACAAGTTGCATCAAATTGCAAAATTGGCAAATGTGGAAATTAACGCAAATTGAGTTAAGGACAACAGAAAAGGCATCTATTGTTGGCCTTAACATTTCGATTGACGAAAGTCAACAATTTATTTTATTATAGATACATATATTTATTTTTGATACTTTTCAATGAATGCAGCTCTGCTTCTCGCTAGATAAGTTAATCAAATGAACTTGTTTTTTATTATGTGAATGGAATCAAACGAGGCGGATCGAATTCCTGGACTTATCCGAAGCACATAAATAAATGACAATAGCCAAAAATAATCGTCAAAATAATCAAATTATACAAATATTAATAAGAATTATTTAAAGATTTTGGCTATTTTTTTCTCATAAATAAATGACAATAGCCAAAAATAATAGCCAAAAATAATCGAATTATACAAAATATTAATCGTAATTATTTAAAGATTTTTGGCTATTTTTTGTTCATTTGGAAGGACAGAAATAAATGACAATAGCCAAAAATAATAAAATAATATAAATGTTAATCGTAATTATTTAAAGATTTTGGCTATTTTTTTCTCATTTGAAAGGACAGAAATAAATGACAATAGCCAAAAAAAAAAGCCAAAAATAATAATCAAATTATACAAAATATTAATAGTAATTATTTAAAGATTTTGGCTATTTTTTTCTCATTTGGAAGCACATAAATAAATGACAATAGCCAAAAATAATAGCCAAAAATAATCAAATTATACAAAATATTAATCGTAATTATTTAAAGATTTTGGCTATTTTTTGTTCATTTGGAAGCACATAAATAAATGAAAATAGCCAAAAATAATAGCCAAAAATAATCAAATTATACAAAATATTAATCGTAATTATTTAAAGATTTTTGGCTATTTTTTGTTCATTTGGAAGGACAGAAAT
>JAWNPB010000148.1:272500-380000 GCA_035045355.1 Drosophila lacicola | reverse complement strand
TCAAATGCTGCTGCGACGTCAACGTCAACTGCGACGTCGACGACGCTGATCCCAAAAAAGTTTCCGAGGGCAACATTATTTTCGAATAGTTCAGGATCCATTTAGATGAACATCAGTTAGCTATCGGATTGGACGTGCGTCGACGAACCAAGCAACCCAACAACCAACAAACTGAACAACCAAAAAACCAAACAACTGAACAACCCAACAAACTGAACAACCAACAAACTGAACAACTGAACAATTGAGACAGCGAGCGCCTCTGAGGACGAGTCCTATAAATAGGAGTCCTCAGCATTGAGCGGCAGTCAAAAGTCCTGCGACTGCAGCTGCCATCAGGATGCCAACAACAACTAAAACAACAACAACAAGTTGATAGTGTTGCACAACGCGCTACGTCCTTTTTTGTTCAAGTGCTGAAAAACAATTGTTCTTTTTTTTTTCTCAAATGTGAACTGCCAAAAAGTGAATGAAAAAAAAAGAAAACAGCTTAAAACAGAATAACAACAATATATTGAAAATATTGAAAATCAAATCAAACTGTTTAAATATATATATATATAAAATATATGTGCCAAGTGTCTCGCTGTATTCCATGGACTTAAAACCTTCGAAACGAACTCAAAATTCGATCTGAGCGAAATTCCTTAAAGTGTCGAAATCGGGAGATTGGGAGATCAGGATCAACGCACGATTCCTTCAGGTAGGTTAAGGACATTTTCCAGTAAGTATTTTTCTATTCGAAATTAGAGCTAGGCTCAACAAGCCGAACTTTATATACCCTGTCCGTCCGCTTGTATCTAAATTAAACTTCAATATTTCAACAGATCAATTAAATGTTTCAACTTACAAGCTCGATTTTGGTTTGAATCTATTTGGATTAGTCACATCATCTACAAATAGAAAAATAATAGAATAATAATAGAATAATAATTAGAAAGTTGGAAAAAGCTAAAATTTTATTTATTACATTTACATGCGACACACCTATAAATAAATATGCAATAAATATAATAAATAGAAATATATATAAATTAATAAAAAAAAATTGTTGTTGGATTTGAACCGGCGACCTTGCGCTTGTTCTCCATTTTTCCCCACTTTAAGGACATATCCCGTCTTAGATCTCACTTTCTAACCAAACCCGAATCTTCTGTCAAAATATATATAAATAATAAAAATTGTTGTTGGATTTGAACCGGCGACCTTGCGCTTGTTCTCCATTTTTTCCCACTTTAAGGACATATCCCGTCTTAGATCTCACTCTCTAACCAAACCCGAAAATTCTGTCAAAATCTATGTAAATAATAAAAATTGTTGTTGGATTTGAACCGGCGACCTTGCGCTTGTAAGTTCGACAAGCAGACACCTAAGCCAGGCAGGCTTATGTATAAATACCTCAGTTTTCTTCCCTTTTTGAATATATATAAATTAATTAAAAATTGTTGTTGGATTTGAACCGGCGATTTTGCGCTTGTTAGTCCGACACCTAAGCCAGGCAGGACTTTCATATAAACCTAGAGCTCAGTTTTTTCCCAGTTTTAAATATTTTTGAATATATATAAATTAATAAAAAATTATTGTTGGATTTGAACCGTCGACTTTGCGCTTGCTCGTCCGATATCAGGCACCGTAGCCAGGTCTCTTTTGCATGTTCAGTTAATGAATATTATGATCTAATTTTATCATAGTAATATTTGCAATATCGGGGAACTGACAACGAAATATTTTATAAAAGTCAAAGCCGCAGCGAAATTTTTCGCAGCTCTCATAGAAATATTCGACTGGCGTCAAAAATTACAGAAGCTATAAAAAACAATAAGAAAAACGTTTACTTTATCATTTTTCACGCCCGACGCGCACAAACAAAACAAAAGGAAAATGCACCAACCAAAAAAAAAAAAGAAAATAAAAATGAAAAGCGATTGCATAGAAAAACTACTAAAACGACGTTTAACACGCGGAAACGCGAAAACTTCCCGTTCCCGTTCCGGACATGTTTCGCCCGGACACGGCATGTGCTGCGGTTGCCCCAAGAGTAGCCCCCCCCTCCCCTTCCTAGACCCCAACTTTTGTCAATGGATGCAGCAGCACTCCAGCTCCAGCTCCAGCTCCAGCTCCAGCTCCAGCTGCAAACAGCATAAAAGCAGGCAACGAAAAAAAAAATTGTAAACATAGACAGAGTCAACAAAGTTCTGCTCCTGGCCCGAGGGGCAATCCTTTAGCCAAGTCAATTGCTAAACAATCGAGTCGCCTAATTGTAGGATCTGCTTTTGGGCCATTTGGTTTCCCCATTTGAAATATCCCATTCGAGTCGAGCTACTTGTTACTCGTTACTAGCCACTCGTTGCTTTCGTGGTCCTTATCATCTGCCCATCCAAATCTAAATACTCGGCTTTTTAGTTCAACTTTGTTTTACTTCTTGCTTCACTCGCAGTCGTTGGCTACTCGCTACTTGTTACTCGTTACTAGCCACTCGTTGCATTCTTGTTCGTTATAATCTGCTATCTGGCTAAATCCTATTAAAATACGCTACTTCATAGCTCAACTTTGTTTTACTTCTCGCTTCACTCGCTGTCGTTGGCCACTCGCTACTTGTTACTCGTTACTAGCCACTCGTTGCTTTCGTGTTCCTAATTATCTGCCGTAGTTTTAGTTTAACTTTGTTTTACTTCTCGCTTCACTCGCCGTCGTTGTCGTCCACTCGCTACTTGCTACTCGCTACTAGCCACTCGTTGTCCCTAATCATCTGCCGTCTGGCTAGAAACTCCTATACCATCTATAAGACATGTATTATTTTTCGCTTAATGTTTCTAATATTTTTATCTGATTCAATTTCTGGTCTTATGGCAAAAAGTGGCTCTGGGAACTTTTTAGATACGTATGTCCATTCGGAAAACCCATTCCATGGCCGCATCTAGAGGGAACTGAACAGCTACGAAGGGGTACAGTACAAAACAGAGCAGAACGAGAACCAGAATCCGAATCCGAATCGAGTTGAGGGGCATCACAGAAATTCCAGCCAAAAAAATTGTTCGCAGTTAAATTGACTGCAATTTTTTGTTTTTAGGCAAGAGCCAAATTTACGGCCGGTTCAATGACCTACAAAAAACTGAAACCAAACAAAAGCGCCCAACAAGAACAAGAACCAGAACCAGAACCAAAAACCAAAACAACAACAATGAAAGCGTCGCAGATCAGCGAGATTCTTTTTTTTTTGTTTCTATATGTTTGTACAATCTCTCTCACATATACAGAGCGTACATGTGTTTGTGTGTGTGTGTGCGCGACGATCTTTCAAGCTGTTAGAGAGAGCGCACAAAAGGAGAGAGCGCACAAATCAGAGAGAGCGACAGTGGAAGGGGTGGGGGGGGACGGCAAAGAGACAACGCGTGCAGTTGCCAAAAAGCGCACAAAAATAAAAACCCGAAACTTGCACACACACACACACACACACGCACACGCACACACATGCAGAGACTGGCAAGCATGCATACAAAAATATCAAATAGCAAATTACTCATGCGCCAAACGAAGACGAAGGCGACGATGACGAGAATGGAACTGCACGAATAGTGGGAGGGGGAGGGGAGGGAGGGGGTCGTTGCAGCTTGTAAAAATGCCAAAGAGAGCAGCGAGCGGCAGGCGGGGAGAGGGAGAGGGAAAGGATCGCGACCAGCAGCTTAGAACAACAAGACGAGAAGAAGCAGCAGCGAGAACAGATAGCGAGAGGCGAGCTGCGAGTAACGAGTTACATGTGTGCACACACACACAAGCGCACACATAGAAACGAACAGTGGAAGGGGGGGGGGGGGGGGGGGGGGGGCAGGCCAGGCCGCATTGGGATCAGGCCAACATATGGCGCACACACGGTTCGGGCGGCCATTAAAGTAATTACGCCGCAGCACTTGGATCTTGCTCCGATTAATGTGAAATGCACTTTCGGCCATTTTTGCCTTGCTCTTATCCTGGCGATTATTAGAAATGTTTCAGCTTGTCGATTCGAGTTTGTAGAGACAAGAACTTATTCGGCACGCCGACTCTTGAATACCCTGGCCGAAATATGACTTACGGGTTTGGTTATGAGGGGAGAACTGTGAAGCTCGCTCGAAATTTATGTATATCTACTTTATGTGTCACAGATGTCATCTCTGGGATATATATAATATACATATATAAAAATTGACCATCTATCGAGGAATTCTCTCTTAATGAATTCTCGATTAGAAACTATACTGTATTCAGTTTGAAACATCCTGCAAATATATTGTATCGGCAGTTAGGTTGTCAAACTCTGACATAACAAATTTAGCTACAAATTCCCGACTATAACTATATTCTATGCCGATAATACCATCAATATCTATCATCTACAAAGAAAACTATATATATGTACATATATAGATCAACTTTTTAGTATAAATACCTGGCTCGTGTTAAATTCCAAGTATTTTTCCTATCATTAATAACCAACAAACAAAATAACAAATATTTCATCATATTTGAATTGCAAACGTCTTGTCGCGCGCTGCCCTTTAACTTGTTGGGAATCGCAAGCATCAAGCAACGAAAAACGTGAATAGAAATAGACAAATAATATAAATGTTAATCATATATATACATACATACTCTATATATGGAGAGAGTGCTATATTGGGTAGATATATGTATGTATATTATTGAAATATTGTTATTCGTACGCTTTGTTTCAAATAGATGAAATAGATCAGATATAAGTATGGTATATATATGTATAGAGCCGGATATGGCAGCGTCTGCTATGTATTTGCACAAGTTTTTAGCAATTTTTTTATTTGATAAAAAAAATAAACAGAATAAATATTGCGTACCAGGAAAGACGAGGGCCCAAACAATGCAAAATAATGCAGCGAACCTTGCATCCGGTTAGACTAGAATTTCGGGTATTAAATGACAACAACAACAGCAGCAGGGGCAGCGGCAGTGACAGAGGCAGCGGCAGAGGCAGCGGCAGTGACAGTGACAGTGACAGAGAAGCCATTCTAATCTTGCAAGACATACCATATGTTATACATACATACAAACGTATAACAGTCCAAACTGACTGTTATACGTGCACGTATGTAAATATATATACATATATGTGTGCATTAGCTTACAATATTTATTTTCAATGTTTTCTTCTTCTTGTTTTTTTTTTTTTGGTTTTGCGCAGTCGAACGCCTACGAAAAAATGCGCAACTGCATAGGCGACAGCGGTGGTCGAGGGGAGGAGGGGGGAGGGGGGGAGGAATGAGAATGTGAACGAGAACCAGAACAAGAACGCCACTTGTATGCACACTGTGTGTGTGTGTGTGTGTGTGTGTGTGACTATTCAGTTTTGCTGCTGCTCAAAAGTCGAAAAATAATTTTGTATTTTTTTTGGCAGTCATTGACCCGAGCAGCGGCAGCGGCAGCGGCCATGGCCAGCAGGCGTCAGCAGAGGGGCAGAGCAAGGCGCAGAGGCGAAGCGATGTAGAAAGATAGCAAACAACTTAAACAGAGAGCTATAGTCTCCGCACACACACACACAAACACACACACGCACGGACATGCCGAAAGCTTCTGACCTGGCGGTGATCTCACTGAGCGCTTGCAGTTCTCGCTCTCGTTCTCGCTCTCGTTCTCGTTCTCATTCTCCACGCACTTGGCGTTGAGAGTAGGCAAAAGAGCTTTTTGTTTTTTTTTTTTCGCTTGGCTGCAACAATGTATGCGTGCGTGTGTGTGTGTGCGTTAGCATACAGGGTGCTTAGAAGCGCTCGCTTGCAGTGCGAATCGCGGCTCGCGGCTGCATAGCCACACAAATACCCAAAATGATTCACGCGCGGCCCCCGTCAAATGCGTGGTGAGAAGTGCATTGACTCCGCCGCCTTCACAGCGATTTGCGTGGCATTGACACACGAGTACACTCGCACACTCACATGTGCTTGATTATGAATATGAATACGAATACTAAATGTGAATGAGTGCGGCGAGGCTTTGACCTCTCGGCACTGACTAACTGCAATTAGCTGTCGTTCTCTCTGCGCGTAGAATATCGCACCGATCACTGTGATCAGCGATCACTGTGATCAGCGATCATCGATCACTGATTACTGCCCCCCTCCCCCCGCTCCACAGCCCGTTTTGTTTGGCCGATAAGACACAGTTCACTGCACGCTATGCAAAACAACTGCGAAAAATTTAAAAATACACACAGCGAAATGCTGTTTATCAAATTCACACTCACTTTCACACACTCACACACACACTCACACGTACACAGACGAATGCTTTTAGCAGCTAGTCGAACAGCTGCCCCCCCCCTGCCCCCCGTGGGCGTGGCGACTGACGTAAGTTGTATTCGGCAGTCAAAGGCATTTTTAGTATTTCCCAATCTACTCAAACGTTAAATGCACTCGCATTCGAAAAGTACGCATTCTCGAATTACATTCTTTACTCAAAATGTACTCATACTCAAAATGTATAAGTCTGTCTGATAATATGAGCAAAACTTTTACAATTATTCACTCCGCACATTTCCAAATGATATGAATGAAAGACTTGAAATGTACTTGTACTCGAAATTTATATATATAGAGCTAAATTGTACCCATACTGAATTTTTACTAATGCTCGCAATGTACTCATTTTCAAAAAGCATCAATATTCCAAAATGTACTCATACTAAAAATAAATAAGTTTGTCTGATAATATGACGGAGGTAGTATTAATGATTATTCATAGCGCATTCACTTGAAATGTAGTCATACTCGAAATGTGCTCTTTCTCAAAATTTACTCATACCAAAACTGTTCCTATCTTCGAATGTACTCATACTCAAATTGTGTTTATACTCAAAATGAATAAGTTTTTGTGCTAATAGTATTTATGAATATTCATAGCGCATTAACATCTTAGTTGTTCCAAATATACTCAGACTTGAAATGTAGTCATATTCGAAATGTACTCATACCAAAATTGTTGCCATATTCGAATGTACTCATACTCAAATTGTCTGAGATAATATGACGTAAGTATTTGGGATTATTCAAATGCATTCAATCGATAGTTTTTTTTCTTTTTCAAATTTATTCATACTCAAAATGTACTCATACCAAAAATTAAACTCATGAGTTTACTTGCAATGCGTGTATCTATATGTGTGTGTGTGTGTGTGTGTGTGTGTGGTTATGTATATGTGTGCTTCCAAGAGTTATCAATCACACACACACACACACACACACACACACACACACACACACACACATTAGCAAACGCCCACGCGCTCAGCCGCGCTCTGTCAAATGTCTACAAGGAAATTTTTAATGAAAAGCGTTGCGCTTCTTCTCGCTCTATACACACATGTACGTACATGTGTGTGTGTGTGTGTGTGTGTGTGTGTGTGTGTGTGTACATCCATTGAATCCAAACAATATTAAAAAGTGAACTAGAAGTTATTGCACCCCCCCACCCCACCCCACACAGCCCGAATGATTGTATAGAAATTTTTAAACATGTCTCAACTACGCACCCCCCCCCCTCCCCCCTCCCCCTCTCCCACTCCGCGCACTCCTCGCACACTTTCCGTTATATTTGAGTAACTCTATTCATCATTTTGCGCGCTTCTTTGGCGTCGCCCCCGCACTCGTCCCGCTGCCCTTCTCGACGTCGTCGTCTTTATTTTTCGGCTAACCAACAGAGGCAAAAGAAGAATGAAAAAAGTAAAGAAAAGAGGAAGAGCAAATCAGCCAGAAGTGAAAACTGCTTACAAGGACTTCTCTCTCTCTGCAGCAGCTCGCACTGCTTTCTTTTTTTTCTTTTAATATGTACTTACTAAAGAACACACACACACACACACGCACACAGATGCTTATGCATATGTGTATGTGTATGGCTGCTTGGAAGAGTTGGGTTGTGTGTGTGTGTAGAGGGGCGGTGGGCGGGGCACGGCTCTGGCATGCTTTGTATAAGTATAAAATTCTAAAAAGAAGTATTAATCCTTAGCTTAAACATTTGGCAACCGCAGCAGCAGCAGGCTTCACTTGGCTCACACACACACACACACGCACACACACACGCACACGCACACACACACGCACACACACACACAGCTCATGTCTTGGGCTCCCCATTCCATTTGTTGTGTGTGTGGCATACAACGCTGCGCAATACAATTCGTATGGCAAACAATTCACACACACACACACACACACACACACACACACACACATGCGTGAGTGCCTCAAAAATGTTAAATATTGATTGTAATTATTAAGCGCATCGATGTTGCGATTTAGAAACCTAGAAATACACACACACACACACAAATTGGAGTACACAGAGAGAAAAAATGTTAAATCAAATATTTTGAGCACGAAATAACTCGTATTTGTATTTTCAGTTAATCAGCAAATGAATTCAAAAATAAATAAAAAACATTTTTGGTTCAAGTTAGAAAAATACTTTTATCTAATATGTAAACTTAATTCAAGCATTTAAAAATATGGAAAAATGCAAAGTTAACTGTGATTAAAATAAGTCTTAACTTAATCGAAAAGATTTTATTTCGAGGCCAAAAAAAAGTCTGTTCTTAAACTAAGATTGCTTTGTTCTTAATTTGAGTTTGACTTGATTAAAACTCGAATTTCGAACTTTCTGTTCTTTTAATATGCTCAATTAGGATGATAAAAAAAACCTTAATTCCTTTGCTCTGTGTATTGTATTGAGAGTCGACACACACACACACACACACGCACACAGACGCCACAACTATGCTGGCAGCAGGTAGAGGTTGCTTCGCCTTTGCTTCAGCAGCTTCTAATCCACCCAAGACAACAACAACAACAACAACAACAACAACAACAACAATGAGGGCAACAGTGTTGTTAAGCGCAGCAGCAGCGCAGCAGCAGCGCAGCAGCAGCGCAGCGCCGGCTGCGTACTTACTTTTGGCTTCGTATCGCTTTTATTCAAATTCATAATCGCAAAATTTTTATATTCTACTTATGTGTGTCTGTGTGTGCGTGCGTGTGCGTGTGTGTGTGTGTGTGTGTGTGTGTGTGTGTGTGTGTGTGTGTAGTAGTGGTTGGGCCTACAATGCGGCCCAGCCCAGCTATTCGATGCCAACCGATATCGCCCCTCCCCTCCTTCCCTCCCCCCCACCCTCCTCCTTCCTCCCTTGCGCCGCATCATTCATCCACACAGAGAGTTACATCCTTAGTCTTGTCACCCCCCCCCCCCCCCTCCGCGCACCTAACCCCAACCGCCTTGCGCTGTAATCGGAAACTTTCCTCTTTCTTAACATTTTTCATCTTTTTTTTTTTTTTTTTTCATTCTTTCTTTCTGTGCTTTCATTTTGCTTGTGCCAAAAATACAAAAAGTACCAAGGAAGGGGGCGTGGGGGGGGGGAGGCCCAAATGGCGCTGAGAATGGAATGAATGAATAATAAAAGCGAAGCACTCGATGGCGTAGAATTTGAATAGAAGCTTAGTTTTTCGCTTATACAACAAAAACTTTCTTTTTCTTTTTCATTTTTTTTGTTTTTTTTTCGGGGTTGTTTTCAATTTTTTTCTACTTTGCGCGCGCGACGTCGTCGATGCAAACGGCTAAAGCTGTTCCAGGGGTGTGTGTGTGTGTGTGTGTGTGTGTGTGTGTGTGTGTGTGTGTGTGTGTGTTTAAGTTGCACAGTCAGAAAAGGGCAAGAAAAGCGTTTTTACAAAACACGACACACATACAATGCCAAAAAGGCGACTGAGAGAGAGAGAGAGAGAGCGAGAGAGAGAGAGAGAGAGAGCAGACACACACACACACACAGACAGCGGCGCATAGTAGACGCAGACGCAAGACGGCAGAAGAAAAACTGAAAAGTTTATAATTACTTATTTTTTGATGAATTGGGTAAATATTAAAAATAGAAAAAAAAAAAAACAACAACAAAAAACGAAACCCAAGCCAAGCCAGGGCTGGGCATAGAACCGAAGCGATAACTGGGCTGGCTACGAAAATGGACGGGGGAGGGGGGAGGGGGAAAGTGGAGAGTTGCGAGTGGAGAGTGGAAAGGGGCGACAGGCGGCTGCAGCCGAAAAAGAAGGTACAGCGCGCGCTTAAAAAGAAATACGACTACATTAAAAATTATCGATCGATTTTGTATTCCTTTTTTTTTTTGTTTTTTTTTTCTGTTGTTGTTGTCTGAAAATTACAAGCAAAGAAAACTATGCGGGCAAAACAAGCAGAGTACGCTGTGCTACTTAGTCGGAGTTGGAGTCGGAGTTGGAGTCGGAGTTGGAGTCGGAGTCGGAGTTGGAGTCGGAGGAACTGTAGTTGTCGTAATTGCCATTAGATTAGGGGGGAGAGGAGGAGGGGAAACCCAGCTCCGAGCCAGATGGAAATTTTGCTCTGGATTGCAAACAAGGCAGCCGTAGGAATAGTTAATTCATATGACAGACCAATAGATCTAACCAGGAAGTTTGTCCAGCTCCAACCCAAACAAAAAAGTGTTCCCAAGCAGCGGAGAGTTCCCATTGTGAATTCTCTCATAAATGTTGTCGCAATCTCAAAAAGGCAACTGCAAACAACCGAATCGATTTTCGAATACATTTGAATTCGACAACCTTGGAAGGAATTTTCGCTTACCCCTCCTCTCCTTTGTGGCAGAATTCACTTGGGAACAAATAATTAAAAGTTCGGTAAAACATTTTCCAACTGGAACGTGCTCGGATCTTAAATCGATAACATAGATTAATTGAACTAAGGATTCGAGCCAGAAAACTCGTTGTTCAGGGTCTTAGCCCGTCGATCCTTTGGAGAACTCATGCGCCAAGAAATCCGACTAAAAGTAGCTGTAAGTTAGTAGGAATAAGTGAGGGTATTCCAATGGATCATCACAGGAAGTTTTTAGCATAGAGCTGAGTCTATTCCAGGCTATTCCAAGAAGGATCAGGTTTGGCTAGAGCAGAAGCAGATGTGATCCTTGGCATTAGAGAGAGGTTCGTAACTTGCATTCTTCGAAATGGAAATGCATACGAGTAAATCTATTGGTCGTGGCATGAGCTTAAATTGAACTTGATTTACTCAATTAATTTGATGTAATTCAATTGTGCAAGGAAGCGCCCAAGACAAGAAGAAGACAAGTAGAACGTCGCGACTTCGTCGCAAGACATCCTTATTAAGTTTAATTGAATTTGTCGTTTGTTTTTTGCATTGCATGTTTTGCATGTTTTATGCTTTCGCTCGCGCTTTTTGTTAATCAAATAAACTCTAAATAATCAAAAGAGCGCAAAAGAAGTTCAACCGTCGCACCGACATCCCCCCCCCCCCCCCCCTCGTCTCTATTCCAAGGTAATCGGACGCGCGACGTCGAAGGCAACGGGATGCCAAAGGAAATGCGACTTATGAATTTTATTAAAAAGAATTTCCCAATCCCTTTCTCTCAACCTTTCTTCCGTTCCTCTTTTAGATGAAAGTTGTTAGTTTCAATTTGACTACATCTCGTCGTGAGTCCCTAATCCAAACCAAACCGACTACGGAAAAATCCCTACTTAAAAGCCGGGAGACTCCTTCGTAATCAATTCCCATTCCCTTCTCCTACGTGGCAGTTGTTGGTTTCTGGCTTAGATTCGGTCATAGATTCACAATTAGCTGCCATTTTTTTTTGTTACTTTAGTTCTCAATCTGAGAGAAGGAAGAATCTGAAGAATCTTCCGCATCAAAGGATAATCCTAGCTCTCTTTCTCGTTCCTCTCTAGGTAGAGTTTTGCGTCCCTATCGCAGACCGATTTCTGAAAGATCTTCCATAAGCAAGCAGAAGTTACTTCGATTGGGAAGACGGGAGTTTCTCCCTTGTGATCACCTCAAATCTCTCTCTTTCCTCTCTCTCTCCCGGGTGTTGTTAGAAGGTTTAAATGTCAACTGCTTTTGAGATGAGTCCCAAAAGCAGACCAATTTCTGGAGGATCTTCCACAAGGAATACGGGATACGTCTCTCTCGTAATAACCCGTTAGAATCTTCCATAAGGAATACGGGGAGTTGCTCTCGTAATGTCCCGTTATATAAGCAAATCTCCCTCTTCATCTCTCTCCCAATTCAACTGCATTTGGTCGTCCGTTAGACGAGTCCCAAAAGCAGACCAATTTCTGAAGAATCTTCCATAAGGAATACGGGAGTTTCCCTCGCAATAATCCGTTATATAAATAATATTGATTTGCACATCTCTCTCTCTCTCTTTCTCCTCTCTCTCTCTCGAGTGTGTTGATAGTCGTCAGTTGTGGAGAGTCTCATCCGTAATATTAGATGCATTTCTAGCTCTTCACTTCCCGTTTATCGCTTTCTTTACTGGCCCCCGTTTATCGCGCTCTGTTTGTTTCCCTTTTTTCTGGAAGGGAATCGACCCGGATTCCAGGCTTATCAAGGCCACAAAAGAGGCGCGGGACAAACATGTGTTAAGCTCACGGCGATCGAAAGGCAATCGCTACTCACTTTGGACACGTCCTCTCATGTCTCCCCCCTCCCTTCTCCTCTTCTTCAACAACAACAACAATTACAACACAAGAGCCGCCTTAGGAACAGTACTTTGCCATCAAAGCAACGCTCCTCCAGTGTCCCATTGTCATCTAAACCAACCCCACCCCCCCCCCCCTTCTCGCCTGCCCGACTGCACTGACAAAACTTTTTGCCAACTAACTGTTGTATACACTGGCGTACACTATAGTCAGTGTACCCAACCCTGGCCACGCCCCCCCCCCCCCCCCCACACACTTTTCAAATGCTCTCAAAGGGGCGGCTCATCAGCAGCATTTCCATTGCCGTTGCCGTTGCCCGGAGCTTTCTTAGCGCCAGAAAATCTGCGGAATTTATAAAATTTTCATAGTTACAACTTTCTTTATGCTGCGTGGCCGTGGCGGCGGGAGGGGGGGGGCGGGTAGCGGGGTTGAGAAGCCGTTAACTTAATGTGCAGTCGAGTCGCGGTGCCGCAACGCAAAGCTAGACCCCAGCCCATAGCCCGGCATAGCCCCCCCCCCCCCTTCCCCCCTTCCGCTCGCTTGCTTCTATTTTGCAGTTTAGTTTCAAATACTTGCTACTTCTGTTCCCGCACTGCTGCCGCTGCCGTTCCCACACTGCCTGCCGTTCCCACACTGCCTGCTGTTCCCGCTGCCGTTCCCGCTGCTGCTGCTGCTGCTGCTGCTGCAGTCGTTTTTGGCAATATTTCTTGCTACTATACACAAGACTCTCCATTATTATTATTATTATTATTCCTCTTTTTTTTTTTCTCTACCATTTTTTCGTTGTGTAAATGGGATTAAAAGAGAGGGAGAGATGCCGAAAGAGAGCGAGCACAGCGTAATAAGAGGCGCCGCTTGTTCTTGTTGTTGTTGTTTTTGTTGTTGTTGTTGTTGTTACTATGAAGCAGCTCGAAAGCGAAACAAAAAACAGCAACAGACCCCCCCCCTCAGTCCCCCACCCCTCAGTCCCCCACCCCTCCCCTAGCGTGGCAAACAGACGCAAACTTTTCAGCGCTCTAACAGTTTTCTCCTATACCTAAAAATATATACCGTCAATGGGTAGAACGGGGGGCGGAGTGAGATGAGGAGAGGGGAGAGGATGTGGAAGGGGGAGAAGGGGGGGGGAGAAAGGCGAGCGAGAATGAAAAGGAAACCCAAAGAAAATGTACGCGCGCGAGAAATGTTAAAAAATATTTTTATAGCTACGCGAACGTTAGAATAGTGTTTGCGTTCAAGCTGTGTCTGTGTCTGTGTGTGTGTGTGTGTGTGTGCGTGTATATATATACACAGTTAATGCTTGTGTGTGTGTGTGTGTGCGACTGCTACTGCTGCCAAAGTTTGAAGGTCGACAGCGCAAGCAGCGACGTCGACGTCTTCTTTATTTCTGCCGCCAGTGTTGCCAACTCTGGCCAAAAGTAGCCAAATCGTATGCCAAAAAATAGCTAAAATTAGCTGGATTTAACTGCAAATATTGCATAAAATAGCCCGAATTGCAGACTGCAGCTGCGAATTCAATCAGTTTCCTTCTTCTACCTTATTTGTGCTGCCAGTGTTGCCAACTCTGGCCACAAGTAGCCAAATCTCCGGCTAAAAATAGCTACAATTAGCTGGATTTAACTGCAAATATTGCAAAAAAAATGTCCCAAAATTGCAGACAGCTGCGAATTCAATCAGTTTCCGGCTGAAAATATGCAAATTTGTCTAGAAAATATACGAATTGGCAGCACTGCCAGCTCAGTTGTTGTTGTAAGCCAAATGGGGTGTTGATTGAACGGTTGGTTGCCCGCCTCTCCCCTCCCCCCTCCCCTCGCATACGGCTTTGCCGTTGTTGTATTGCGTTTAGACACAAATTTTACAGTCCACCCACACGAAAAATCCAAGCAACAGCCCAGCAAAAAAAAGTGCCAGCAGCGGCAGCAGCAGCAGCTGGGAACGCTGCTGGGGAATGGGAACGGTAACGGGAATGGGAATGGGAACGGTAGCTGAGCAAGGTAAAGGAAAGAAGTGAGAAGAAGTTGGCAAAAGTATTACTTGAGCATGTATAGAAAGATTGCCAACTAGCGGCAAGAGCGTTGCCTGCGGGAGGGGGTAGGGGTGGGAGAGATAGCGGGACTGCTGCTTTCTGCACTCAACATAGGCAGACGTTAACTGCGCTGCTGCTGCTGCTGCTCGCTGCTGCTCGCTGCTGCCACTAAATAAATTGTAATACAAAGTTTGGCTGAATTATTATGTATTCAAATCGATATCAGGCCGAGAGTTCGAGTTCGTTTCGAGTTATGTGTGCCCCCCCCCCCCCTCCGAGTTCCACTAGAGAATTTAGTGTGAGATTTTTCATCACTCAGAGTACAGTTGTGCTTGGCAGTTTGTGGCTCGCTTTTCTTATATTTTGTTTCGTTACGTATACGCAGCGTGTGTTTGTCTGTCTGGCAGCAAACATTTGGCGAGTGGATCAACATTTGCCTGAGGATCAGAGGTCAACGATAATGCAGATAACGCTGCGGCAATGTCAGTCGCGAAACACACACACAAGGTCGCCTGAGGGTTATTCCTTGACCTTGTCTAAGCCAACACAGCTCCGAGTAAGGTCGATCCGAATTAGGCCAGTTCTGCATCAAATGCTTTCAAATGCGCTGCAGATTTGTTCAACTCCGATAACGTATACTTATCAATCATCTGCATCATTCCGCCAAGTATTCCAGGCCAATTGTCCAAATATATAAATATAAGTTTCCAACAATTTTCCATGCTCGTCTGTGAAGAACTTATTTTTCTAGCTTTTACTGTTTGGGCGGCATATGAATTATCAATCCGTCAATCCGTCAATCAGTCAGTCAGTCAGGACAAACCAATTATTGTTTAAATATATGTATTAATATTTCCCAATCATTCCGTCAGTCAATCAATCGTTTAGTCAGTTGTGAACTTATCTTTCTAGCTCGTACGACTGGGGCAAAATGTGGATTGTCAATCAGTCAGTCAGTCAGTCAAATATAAATATGTGTACTAATATCTGTTGGTCACCAATCAGACCGTCATTCAATCAATCAGTCAGTCAGTCAGTCAATCACGGCAAACAGTTTTTTATATAGAGATTAACATTGAGGGATATTTACAACGAAGGGGAAGGAGATATTTATATAATTCGCCTCATCAATTTTAAGTTGTCCAGCTCTTACGGTTGATCGTCAATCAGTCAGTCAGTCAGTCAATCAATCAGGCAAAACAGTTTTATATAGAGAGATTGAGGGATATTTACAACGAAGCGGAAGGAAACTAAACCTTTACTCAATTTTAAGTCTTCCAGCTCTTATGGTTGATCGTCAATCAGTCAGTCAGTCAGTCAGTCAGTCAATCAATCAGGCAAAACAGTTTTATATAAAGAGATTGAGGGATATTTACAACGAAGCGGAAGGAAAGGAAACCTTTACTCAATTTTAAGTCTTCCAGCTCTTATGGTTGATCGTCAATCAGTCAGTCAGTCAGTCAATCAGGACAAACAGTTTTCTATATATAGAGATTGGGCATTTGCGAATCCGCTGCTAGCAGCTTAGTTTTGGGTGTTGAGCGTGCTGTGAGCTGTGAGCTTGTGTTGACTGCAATGCGGTAGACATGCCACACATCGCGTATACGTGATATTCTGTTGCACGGAGTGCAAAGTGCCGTTTGTCCGGTTGCTGTTGCGGCCAGCTGTGTGGCATGTGCCTCTGTCAAAGTTAGAAAACTCAGCTTCAAAGCAAGCAAAGCCCCAGTTACAAACAAAAAACAAGTCCAAAAGTCCTGAAGTCCAAAAGTCCTGGAGTCCTGAAGTCCAAAAGTCCTGGCGTCGGAGGGGTCGGAGGGGTCGGAGGGGTGAGGTGGAAATATCTACTGAGTTCACACAAACGCTGCTCCGGCTGCAAAATCTCATTTAGTTTTTTGCGCCGAAATTTAGTGCTGCTTTATTTTTGCATAAAAATACATTTTTTTTCCATACCCTCTAAAAATGGGCACAGAGGGTATTATGTTTTCGAGCCAAAGTATGCACAATGCAGAAGGAGACAGCTCCGACCTTTAAAAGGAGTAAGAACTGATTGTTGTAGCTGAAATTTGTACTGTAGTTACCTGATGTGATGAAGCTGCACGTTAAGGCGTAGTTTTGGTAAGTTCCACCCGCATGTGTGGAATAAGCGTGAAAAACTTTTTCAAATATTTTTGAGAGAATTTATTTGATAGTTGCCACGGGCAAAGCCGGGCTATACCTGCTAGTATATAATATATATATATTCTTGATCAGGATAACATTCGGAGAAGCCAGCTAAAGTCTTGAAACTTTAAATATAAGCTATACTCGCCGGAAAAGAAACTTTTAAGGGTCGTTCGGCTATCTCAAAATATAAGCAAATATCTTGACTTTTTGAGCATTTCTCGAAAATTGTAAGAGATACTTGCCAGTCGTAGTAAATATAGAGGCGTGCCTGTATGTGTGTGTGTGTGTGTAGAAGTAATCTGTGATGCAACGTCAGATTAGAGGGTATCTCAGCGTCGGGCAGTCGCAGCTAAAGCACGCTTGTTTATGGCTGTTATTGTTGCCTGCCATAGACATAGTCATAGTTCTAGAGTCCTGCAGTCCTGTTCGGCTAGGGGTAGGGCAGGACTAGGGGCAGGTAGGGGCCGGTAGGGCTGGGGGTAGGGCTAGGGGTAGGGCTAGGGGTAGGGCTAGGGGTAGGGCTAGTCCTCCTCCTGCTGCCCGACACGTCGCTAGCATTTTAAATATAATTATAATATAATTTGGCGCGGTATTTTTTCGCGCTGCTGCCTCACATGTCCATTTGTGTGTGTGTGTGTGTGTGTGTGTGTGTGTGTGTGTGTGTGTATTTCGGTATTAGCGCAACTCTGCTGATAAGAACAGCGGGGGTGTCGGTGGGCAAGGGGGGGGGGGGGGGTGGATCAGTGCATTGTTAATGTAATTTCGCTTTGCAGCCGCGTTTTTGTTATGCTTTCGTATTAAAATAATTATACAACACTGGTTTTTTTTTTCGTTTTGCGGGCCATGTGTACGAATACTTCTAGCCGTACTGTGTGCCATTGTTTTGCATGTGTGTGTGTGTGTGTAAACTGTAAAAATTGTAAATTGTAAAAGTCAGTTTTGATACGTTTTTTTTTTTTTTTTTTTTTTTTGGCATTGTTGCCCGGCGCTGTCATTTTTTTTGCTAGCATGTAATTTTCGTGCAAAGTTTAGTAAGTGCCATAAATAAATGGAAAATGCAAAATGGCAAAATGGAAATGCAGAAAATAAATATATATATATATAACACGTTATGCCTCATCGCACTAAGCCCCCCCCCCCTTCCCCCTTTCCCCTTCCCCTTTCGGAAAGTGCTTGATATCGCTTTCCTTTTCGGTTTCACGGAAAGTTTTTCAATAAGCCGCACAAAACTAATAATGTGATCGTATGCAAATACTCGTGCAACATTTATCGATAAACACACGCACAACTTTTTTGCCACATTTGGCAATATTCGATTTTATTGGTGGGCAGCCAACAAAGTCCAGAAGTAAAGCCTCGTCTAAAGAAGCCTTTTCCCCGACACATGTGTGTAATTTTCCCATAAGAGATAGACTTTTATATCATTTATCTGCAAAGGATTTTTAAATAGGATGTTCTTTTTTTGTTTCTTTTTAATAATCTTTGAACTAGAAGGATAAACTGATGCATCGATTATTGTAAATGATTATTTCTAAATGCCTCTTGCTGCTTTTCCGGAAATATGTATATGACATTTGCCCTTTAAATTTAATCCAGACTTCTTATACCCTGAACTTTGAGTCAAAAGGGTATAATGTATTTGTGCAAATGTATGTAACAGGCAGTAGGAAGCATCCCCGATCCCAAAAATTATATATATTTATCAATAGCATCAATAGCCGAGTCGATCTAGCCATGTCCCTCGGTCCGTCCTTCCGTCTGTCCGTCCATCCGTATGTATAAGAGCGGAAGGATCTCGTAACCAATAAGAGCTAGAGACTTGAAATTTTGACTGTAGTTCCGCCTAGTCGCCGCACAGATCGAGTTTGTTTCCTCTATTCGATAACTTGCACCGTTTCTAACTTTTCGATAAAAATCGTTATCGAAAAACGGTTTTTTGTGCAAATCTCGTCAATTATAAGAGCTGCAGAAACGAAACATAACAATTAGCTTCACGAATAGCACATATATATAAAAATATCTTTAACTTATAGCTATTGCGATTTAAATATATTTTTATATATATATATGAGTTTCTTTAGTCCAAAGAGCTGCTTAAGCTTAAAATGGAATCTTCTTTAATAAGCTTAGCAATTGGCTTATTTTTTTTTTTAATTTTAAAACCAGAAGGGAAAAAACTCGGTGCATTAATGACGCACAAACCGAAACTCTGCTCGTGACACGATTGACGCACATGCAACACGCAACACGCAACACATAAGCCGCAAGACGTAAGACGTAAGACGTAAGACGTAAGACGTAAGACGTCAGACGTAAGACGTAAGACGTAAGACGTAAGACGTCAGACGTAAGACGTGAGATGCCAGAGCTCCAGTCTGTGCAACAGGTGGGGCTTGGGTTGGGTTTGGGGTTGCGTCTTGTGGATTTGCCACTTTTCTGCTTCGGTTCGTTGAGGCAAGAGAAATTCACGTTGGCAACCAACCGCAGACAGACAGACAGAGTCAGTCGTGACCTTCGTGCCTTGAAGCGACGGGGGAGGGGGAGGGGGAGGGGGGGCCAGTAAAGGAGCCAAGGACCTGGCAAAGGAGTTTTTCAAAAAACAAATCAAGAATCGAAGGAGTTGGCCAACAAACAAGCCAAATATTTGCCACACAGAGTCGGACCTCCCCCCTCCCCCTACCCCTCCCCCCACCCCCCCCCCTTTCCCTACTAGCTGCCTGCCATTGAAAATGAAAATGTGGAACTGGCCTGGCCCATTCCCCAAGTTGAAGTGTTTGTCGCGCACTTTTGACTTCCGGCTTGCGGCGCTTCTCTGTCTGCTTTCAGCTGCTTTCAGCTGGCCTCAGCTTGGCCTTGGCAACAACTTGACCTCGCAGCTGGCCACCAAAACGGCAGACTGGGCATATGGCAACACCTGTCTGCCAATCTTACGCGTGTGTGTGTGTGTGTCTGTTTGTAATGATAATCCGCATAAAATGACAAGCAAAAGAGAGCAGACGAACGACAAATGCCCACCCACAACTTTGGTGGGGCACACACACACACACGCGCACATAGACAGGCGACAAGGCGAGGCAAAAGTAAGGCCAAGGTCATTCGCACACACACCCACACACACGCACACACACACGCACGCACACACACGCACGCCAATTGGCCAAGCAAGTGGAATTTTGTTGGCGCGTGTCTCACTTTCGCCAAGCAACTCACATGCTTCACCCCCTCCCCAACCCCTCACCCTGCCAGACAGCTAGCCAAACGAAGTCCTGAGCAGCAGCATATGTGTGTGTGTGCGTGTGTGCGTGTGTGCGTGTGTGTCAACCAGTCAAGAGCATATGTGAATTCGACGCGGCGCCCAAAAACATTTCCTTGCCAGTTTGTCCTGCTCGTAGTCCCCTCTCTCCCTCTCTCTCGCTCTCTCGCTGTGTGTGTGTGTGTGTGTGTGTGTGTGTGTGTGTTGGTGTTCTTAAGTTTTTATGGCTTGCTGACTACTACTTCCGGGTCCGGGTCCGGGTCTGAGTCCGGGTCTGGGTCTGTCATGCAGGGCAATGAATATATTAACACACTGCCACACACACAACACACAAGGCAGCAGACAATGTCTTATTGTGCGCCTGTCTCTGTGTGCGTGTGTGTGTGTGTGTGTGTGTGTGTGTGTGTGTGTGTGTGCGTCCGGCCGTGTCCGTGACTGCGTCTCTCTGTGTGTGTCTGCCTCAGCTCCCGTCCACAAACACAAAGTTGCCATTGTTGCGCCTCACGCAACAAGTTGACACACACACACGCACACACACACGCAAACACACACACACACACACACTCACACGCACGCACACCCAAATCAACAAATTATCACACACACACACGCTGCCAACGAGACGACGTCTCTCTGTATATGTATATCTTCATCTTTCTGTCTAAACCAGCTGCCCTTGCCCTTGCCCTCCCCCCCCCTCAACCCTCCCCCTCCCCCCCCCCCCCTTGCCTGTTTTCTATGAGAATATCTATGTTCGGCGTCCGACTGCGATTGGCATTTGTGTGTTGTGTGTTTACAGCTAGTTGAGAGTTCGATAATATGGAAATTTTTTATGATTTTCTACCCCGAATTCACAGACAAGTGTGTGTGCGTGCGTGTGTGTGTGTGTGTGTGTGTGTGCGTGTGTGTGCGTGTGTTCCAATAAGGAAAATCCTTGCACAAACTTAACGTTATTGTTGACAAGATATGTAAGTGAAAATAAATGGAAAAGCTGGGCAGTCCGGGCAGTTGCGAGTTCGAATCCCCTGCCCTTACGCACACGCACACACTTGAGCCGTACCCTTGACCCTTGCCGGGGCGAACAAAAGAGGGGGGGAGACAGGGCGGGGCGGGGCGGGCCGTAAGACTCATGAGCGATATCACTTACTTATGTCATGTCTGAACAGGTTTGCGTGTGAAGCGAAGGGGTTGCCGAATTACCGGATTGCCGGGTTGCCGGGTTGCCGAATTGTCGGGTTGCCGGATTGGCGGATTTGCGGGTTGTCCGTGTCTGTGTCCGTGTTTGTGTCCGCGTCTGGGCCGTGTCTCGTTAAGTGTTTTGGCAAAGATTTGACACATGGCGCTGAGGGTTAGAGCTGCTCTACCGGCGCAGGGTGTGCGTCGCGCGGCGGTGTTAAGGGTTAAGGTTATTTACACGCCAGTTGGTCGATTGGTTCATTTGCATCAGCAATAGGACACACACACGCGGGGCGGGTCCGGTCCAGTCCGGTCTGTGGTCGGGGGAGGGGCTGGGGTAGGGTAGGGTAGGGTTGGGGTAGGGCTAGAGTACACCCCAACCGGAATTTGGTTTTATTTGTTGTGGATAATGCCTTTTAAATTGCTGCCTATTTTGTCGCATTTGAAGCGATCGCTTTTGGGACAAAAACAGCTCAGGCCTCAGCTCGGGGTCGCAGGTCGCAGGTCGCAGGTCGCAGGTCAAGGGGCGAGCATGTGTGTTGTTTTGATTGCTTCGAAAAGGAAGGGTTCAAGCGTTTCCCTCCTTGGTGGCATTTTGATCTGACCAAAGCAATCGCAGCCCGTTTTTGAATAGAACCAGACAGGGCAAGGCTTAGACTAAGGGGTCGAAAAGTCAGCGCAGTTAATTAAATGCTTGTTGAACTTTGAACTTCGAGTGGACAGCGGCAGAATTAGCTGAAGTGATCAGCAGGAGCCGAATTCAGGCTAATTAGTAGCGTCTTTTTCGGTATATTTTTAGCTTTAATAGCAGCTGGCCTCGACGGGGCGGGGGGGGAGTGGGTTAGCGGGGGGCGGGGGAGGCGTGGCACACTCGACGCTCGATTTGAAAGAAAAAGTTTTAAATTAATTATTAGAAAAAGCATCAGCTGCGGTAAAGCTGCGCACAAGAAAGGGGTAGCGCGAGTCCCAAAGGTTTTCCACACACACGCACACACACACACACACACACACACTCACTCGGTCGTGTGTGTGTGTGTCACCTCCCTAGGCAATTTCCGTTACCAAATTGAAAAATTACGCTCGCGCTCAAAGTTTGCTTGCCTTGATTTGGGGCCCCTTTCCCCCCCCCCCTCCCCCTACCCCCCCTCAACGGGATGGAGCACTACTTAAGCGACAAGGCACAAGGCATTTTTACTTTTCATACGCTTATTACATCATTTCCAATGTACATGTGCCGCATTTTAGGCAACAGCAGCAAGAAAACCCAGAACGAAGCTCGACGAGAAGCTGGGCAGGGGATGGGGAGGGGAGGGGTATGGGTATGGGTATTACGCATTTTTTGGCTCTCTCTCTATATATATATATATATATGTGTATGTATGCAAAAAGAAAGCGCGCGCACACATATACGCAACATTAAAAAACGAGTAAAACGCTAATGAAAATTAAAATGAAAAATTGCAAACGACGTGTGGTAGACGCGCTGTACCGGGAAAGGGGGGAGAGGGGGGGGCACTGGAGCTGCGGTATTAGCATGCGAGCATGAGGGCCTACACACACACACACACGCACACACACACACACACGCACACACATGCTCGAGCATACGCATACATTAGATAATGTGTGTTGCCTCTACCACACGCACACCCTCTGCCCCTACCTCTGCCCCTGCCCCTGCCCACCTACCGCACACGCATGACTCCACTGACAGAAAAAAATAAATGTAAAAAACAAAATTTACCATTTTTACTTTGCGCTTTGGGGCTGACACAGTTGCCGGGCCGCAGACGGAGCTGGAGGGGGTGCGGTACGGCTGCGGGCTGGGAGCTGCGCTCCGTGGTTGGAGGAAGGAGGAACGTCAAAGCCAATGCCAAGAGCGCGCGCGTCTGCCATTAGCATACACTACTCACATTTTATAATGCGTTTTTCTGTGCGGCTTTCCCTCATTCCCCCTCACACACACACACGCTGTGTGTCTGTGCACAGCGCGAAAAAGATCTTAAGTTACGAACTTAAATTAAGTACAGTTTGTCTAAAACTAGACGTAGCTATGAAAAGCGTAGGGATTTTGTAGTACAAACAAACTAGAAGCCAGTTTATTTTTATTTATTTTAATGCAAAAAAACTTAAATTATGTTTTTTTTTTAAATTTATTGGTGTACAAAAAACTTGAAACAAGTTCGTTTTCATTTTTTTCAGTGTAAAAAACAAGTTTCAGTATAAAAGAACTTAAAACAAGTTTTTTTTTATTTTTCGGTATAAAAAACAAATTAAGTCCAGTTTATTTGTATATTTTTTCAGTATAAAAAAACTTAAAAAAAGTTTTTTTTTTGTTTTTTTTTTTTTCAGTACGAAAGCGTTATTAAGCTTGAAGAACAACAAAAAATTTAAGAACCTTATCTTCGTCTCGAAATAAAACTAGTAAAATTAAATTAATAATTAAATTTTTTGCCCAACTGTGACTTCTAGAATAAACTTTAAATTCTTCTAGATTTTGGAATGCTTGAATTAAGTACAAATATTACCAAGAGATCATTCCAATTTCCTCGCTTGATTCAAGATTTTTTATGCTTATTCTAAGACCATTTATCTGTTTCGTACTTAATGTTAGAAATTTTAGCTTGATTTGATTGGGGAATCAATTGAATTAATTAAGTACAAATATTACTAAGACATCCTTGCAATTTCCTTGCTTGATTCAAGATTTTTTATGCTTATTCTAAGATCATTTATCTGTTTCGTACTTAATTCAAGAATTTGTAGCTTGATTTGATTGGGGAATCAATTGAATTAATTAAGTACAAATATTACCAAGAGATCATTCCAATTTCCTTGCTTGATTCAAGATTTCTTATGCTTATTCTAAGACCATTTATCTGTTTCGTACTTAATTCCAGAATTTGTAGCTTGATTTCATTGGGGAATCAATTGAATTAATTAAGTACAAATATTACCAAGAGATCCTTCCAATTTCCTTGCTTGATTCAAGATTTTTATGCTTATTCTAAGACCATTTATCTGTTTCGTACTTAATTCCAGAATTTGTAGGGAATCAATTATGAAAACTCTTGTCTGTCGTTCTTTTCTCTCTGTACAACAACAGCGCTGGGTACTTGCAATTTATACACACACACACACACATCTAGAGTGTGTGTGTGTGTGTGTGTGTGACAGACTAAACTACCCTTTTGCCTAATTTTTAATCTCGCGCGTTGCCAGGCAGCGCAGCGACCTCCAGGCCTCATGTCTATTAGACGGATAGAGCATTTAGTCAATGCATATTTGCCGGATGGAGGCAAAGGGGGAGGGAGGAAGAGGGGCAGGGAGAGGGAGAGGGGGGCTAGCCATTCGGTCTGGGTATTAGTTTAAGCTGCAAGGGTATTCGACGTCGTTTCTACTATTTGTCGTTGTTGTTGTTGTCCTTTTTCTACATAACATACAATTAAAAATGTAAATCAGTCGCCATCCTTGCGTTGTCCTTGCGCCCTTTTTAGTTGTCCTGCTGGCTTGATTGTGTGTGTGTGTGTGTGTGTGTGTGTGTGTGTGCGTACATATTTTATATTTACAACAACAACAACTTGGGGGGAAAAGTTCAAAGGTCGCGTTTTTGTGACGTCAACAAAGATCAATCGCTAATCGGAGCTAGAGTCAAGCCAAAAGAATGTTCAATGATTACACGAGCTCGCATAGTTAAGTGTTAACAAGAAGTTAAATTTTAACCAGCAGTTAAATGTTAACTAGATATTAAATGTTATCTAGATGTTGAATGACATCAAATCGTTCATAGATATAAAATCGAAGCTTAACAAGAAGTTAAATTTTAACCAGCAGTTAAATGTTAACTAGAAATTTAATGTTAACTAGAAATTAAATGTTATCCAGATGTTGAATGATATCAAATCGTTCATAGATATAAAATTGAAGCTTAACAAGAAGTTAAATTTTAACCAGCAGTTAAATGTTAACTAGATATTAAATGTTATCTAGATGTTGAATGACATCAAATCGTTCATAGATATAAAATCGAAGCTTAACAAGAAGTTAAATTTTAACCAGCAGTTAAATGTTAACTAGCAATTAAATGTTAACTAGAAATTAAATGTTATCTAGATGTTGAATGATATCAAATCGTTCATAGATATAAAATCGAAGCTTAACAAGAAGTTAAATTTTAACCAGCAGTTAAATGTTAACTAGAAATTAAATGTTAACTAGAAATTAAATGTTATCTGGAAGTTGAATGATATAAAATCGTTCATAGATATAGATAGGCAGAGGTATGATATATTAACTGGTAGTTAAATGAGCTAGAAATGTGAACAATACAATATTCCCAGAATGTACACATACATACTTCCACACAGATATGTACATAAGTATGTACATGTACATCATGTTTATTTGGGCTAACGTGAAGTTGACCTTCGTAATACTAACTGGAATTTGAAATGAATTTGAAATGAGCTACAAATGTGAATAATCTACCTGGTACATATATATACATACATATGTATAAATTAACACAGAGATGTACATAAGTGTGTACATGTACATCATGTTTATTTGGGCTAACATGAAGTTGACTTTCGTAATACTAACTGGAATTTGAAATGAGTTAGAAATGTGAATAATCTACCTGGTACATATAAATTAACACACAGGTGTGTACAGTTATGTACAGTTATGTACATAAGTGTGTACATGTACATCGTGTTTCTTTGTGCACATTGTTGTAAGTAGATTTTGCTGATCCAAGCTGAGGGTGGCAGCTGGAAGCTGGAAGCTGGAAGCTGTCTGTGTAGGCACTTAAGCACAGTTTCAAACACACACTAGTGCACGCACACACACACACACACACACACACACACATACACAGAGATAGAGCCAGGGCTTACAAAGCACAAAGAGGGCCCAACATAAATACATATTTATTGTTGGTACAAGCAATTTAGCGAAAAGAAATCCAAATTATATCATAACTTTGTGTAGTGGCGCCATCTGGGGTTTAGTTGCCTGTTCTCGCCGCCGCCGCCGCCGCCGCCGTCGCCGCCGTCGCTGCCGCCGTCGCTGCCTACGCCTACAACAATGCGGCCCTTGGCTCAGGCTCAGGCTCAGGCGAGCGCCCAACAGACACGAGGCAGCAGCAGTCGCAGCAGCAGAGGCACAGACACTGGGGGCGTGCTGAAGGGGAGGGGGGGTAGGGGGAGGGGGTGGGGGGGTGCGTTGGCAATAATTCTATGCTGCCAGCGACACGGCCACGTTAAAGATGTTGCCACACATTTTTGTGCCGTTTCTCAGTTTTGTTTTGGTTTTTTTCTCGTGTTTTTTTTTTTTTCAACAACAATGAAAACAATTACAACAACAATTGCGAAAAAGCATGCAAAACGCAAGTAGAAGATGAAGTAGCCGACCGCGCGCGCGAGCGAGCGAGAGAGAGAGAGAAAGAGAAGGAGAGAGGCGGCAGCCAGAAGCTTGAGTCGGAGCCGCAGTCAAAACCAGCTGCGACGGCGAACTCACAAGGGGAAAGGGAAAATGAGAACGAGAGAGGGCGAAAGCGAAGGCGAAGGCGAAGGCAACTGCAGAGGGAGAGGGAGAGGGAGCGGGAGAGTGAGAACGAGAACGAGAACGAGAATGAAATGTTTTCTAATAAATTTTGCTTTATGTGCGCGGAGCGGTGCGGAGCGACGCGCCGCTAAAACAGGCAACGAACGGGTGCGGGGGGGGGGGAGGGGGGCAAAGCGGCCGGGCGTAGAAAAGGGAATAAATAAAAATAAAGTTTTATATTCATGTACCGCACACACACACACACACACACACACACGCACACATGCGCCGCAAGGGCCGCAACACTTGCCACCCAATTGCCATTAATATGGCGGCTGACTAACATTCGTCTGTGTCCGTGTGTGTGTGTGTGTGTGTGTGCAAGTCTCTAATGCCAACTTGCAATTTATTTTAACTTTGCCGCGAACTTTAGAGGCAGCCCCCCCCCCCCCTCCCTTCCAGCCCATCTCTCACTCAAGCAAAAAAAAAGAAAGAAATATAGAAAAAACAAAGCAGCCGCAGCAGAAAAAAAAGTTGTTCGCCATTTTGTTTCTTTTCTTTACTATTTGCAGCCAAATTTTTGTTCTTTCAATTTACCATTTTTTATTCACCGACTTTTCGGCTCGGCTGTTTCATACTTGCACATATTTACTATGTTCTCTACTCTCTTCCATTCTCTTCTCTTCTGTTTTATTCTTCTCTGTTTTGTTCGCTTCTGTTTTGTTAATTTTTGAAACGCATTTTGCTTCGGCCGCCAGAACAAAGGTAAAAGGATTTTTATCTATTTATATTTCGGTTCCATTTCCATTTCCCTTTATTTTTATTTTCTACTTTTACAATGTTTATGCTTCGCATCCGTCTTTTACTCAGTTTTATTTTAACTTTTACAATCTTTATGTTTCGCTTCGGTATTTTACTCATTTTTATTTGATTTTATTTTTACATTTACAATCTTTATATTTCGTTTCCGTCTTTTATACATTTTTATTTTATTTTTATTTTTATATTCTTTATGTTTCGTTTCAGCCTTTTACTGATTTCGATTTTATTTTTACATTCACAATCTTTATATTTCGTTTCCGTCTTTTACACATTTTTATTTTATTTTTTATTTTATTTTTTATTTTATTTTATTTCATTTTATGCTTCGTTTCCTTTTTATTTTATTTTTATTTTTACATTCTTTATGTTTCGTTTCAGTCTTTTACTGATTTTACAATCTTTATATTTCGTTTCCATCTTTTACACATTTTTATTTTATTTTCATTTTAACTTTTACTTTTAAATTCTTTATGCTTAGTTTCATTTTATTTTTGTTTCTTTTCTTTAGTGATTTTTATTTTATTTTTATTTGTACCCCTTACAATCTATATCTATATCTATATCTATATTTACATATATCTATATCCGTCTCACAACCACAAAGGAAGGCTATCTTCGGCATGCCGACTATGAATATACACTTTTCCTTAGGGTATATACGAATATTTGGCAACTACTTTGGGCTTGACTCATCTCACAATGTGTTCCCCTAATCCGATCCTAGTGCAATGAAATGTACGTCGTATAACTGCACACATACATATATGACCCTCATAAACAGTAGATGGGCGAAGGGGGGGGGGGGGGGGGGGGGGGGGGATTCGATGGAATGGCATCGTAAAGCAAAGAAAATAGAATTGTTGCCTTTTACGGGCAGTGCCAAGCATTTCATAATTTTCATATTAGCTGCAATAAAACGAGTTTCACAGCAGGCAGCTTGTGTCCGGCAGTCCGGATGAGGAAGGGAAAGGGAAAGGGAAAGGGGAAACAAAAATCGAAGCGTGCACAGGTCATTAAAGTGTTCGCGGCGGAAGGGGATAGGGGAGAGGGGAAAGGGGGGGGATGCAGCTTTGTCGAGCACTAACCCAACTGTAATTGCTTGTCTGTGTGTGTGTGTGTGTGTGTGTGTGTGTGTGTCGGTGTGTGCATCTTCCTAATCAACCCTTTTACGAACCCTAAAAACGAAGAAAAATTGTAAAGCAACAACAACAACAACGACAACGACAACGACAACAACAACTATAACGGAGCATAACAATAAAATGTAAAATTAGAAGCTGCGGCAGCGCTGCTCGCGTCCGTCGTTAGGGGCAGTTTTCTGCCTACCCCACCCCTCCCACCCGCCACCCTCCGCCCATCCTCCGCCCATCGCGGCCGACTTCAATTACAACAACTATGGCAAATAACACAGACTAGAGAGAGAGTCGGGCGTGCTCGACTAGGAGCTACCCATTAAATTGTTTTCCAATTAAATTTAATCCCCATTAGGCAAAGTTAAATAATGGGAAGAATGGGAAGAGATATCGAATTATATTTATATTTATATTTATATTTATATTTATATTTATATTTATATTTATATTTATATTTATATTTATATTTATATTTATATTTATATTTATATTTATATTTATATTTATATTTATATTTATATTTATATTTATATTTATATTTATATTTATATTTATATTTATATTTATATTTATATTTATATTTATATTTATATTTATATTTATATTTATATTTATATTTATATTTATATTTATATTTATATTTATATTTATATTTATATTTATATTTATATTTATATTTATATTTATATTTATATTTATATTTATATTTATATTTATATTTATATTTATATTTATATTTATATTTATATTTATATTTATATTTATATTTATATTTATATTTATATTTATATTTATATTTATATTTATATTTATATTTATATTTATATTTATATTTATATTTATATTTATATTTATATTTATATTTATATTTATATTTATATTTATATTTATATTTATATTTATATTTATATTTATATTTATATTTATATTTATATTTATATTTATATTTATATTTATATTTATATTTATATTTATATTTATATTTATATTTATATTTATATTTATATTTATATTTATATTTATATTTATATTTATATTTATATTTATATTTATATTTATATTTATATTTATATTTATATTTATATTTATATTTATATTTATATTTATATTTATATTTATATTTATATTTATATTTATATTTATATTTATATTTTTTTTTTTTGTGTGTTAAAATTCTTTTATTTACGTCTAATCTTCTGTTACTCTTGCTTAGCAACTTTTAGCAGCGTGTGTAAGAGCAAGCACATTATACCCATTCCCAATGTAGTTAGGGTATATATGAAAAAAAAAGGCGAATAATCCAAACAAAGCGAACAACCTGAGCATCGATGAGGCGCAATTGGGCAATGGGCAAGAAACATAGCACAGCATTAGGCGGGGGCAGGCTCATATCAAGCAACTCCCTCTCTGTGTGCGTGTGTGTGTGTGTGTGTGTGTGTATGTGTTGGTGTGTGTGCCTTAAAAACTACTTTAAGCGCATGATCAGCGGTATTTTCGGTTTGCCCAGCCAACAACTTGCAGCACAGCCGTTTTTAGACGCACACACACACACACACACACACACACACACACTAACACACACACTCGAATACAAATAAAAAGAAAAGCGGCAGCAGCAGCTTCCGCGGCATCATTAAGGGTAGTTTTCAGCGTCGTAAAAATATAGAGAAATAAAATTGAAAAAAAAAAAAAAACCAAAAAAAAAAAAAACAAAACGCAGCAATAACAAGTTCGGAATTCGACGACGGCGCAGAACAAAAAAAAACAAAAAAAAACAAAAAACAAAAAAGGAAAATGTATCACAATATAGGAAAATTTGGAAAGAAAATTGGGAGCATGAAAACAAAATTGAATCGAAACGCAGCTTCGCGCGTTAACGAACTACGAATTCAACGAATTTGGCTGACCCCAAAGCCGCAACCCCCAAAGTCCCCCCCCCCCCCTCTAAATCAATGAGACACTCTCATCTCCCTTAACCCTTAATCTGTAGATGCTTCGCTTAATGTAACGGGCATAGTTTTTGGGCGGCAGCCTTCCCCCCTTCCCCCCTTCCAGCCTCCCGCAGAAATCTCGGGGAATATGTTTCGAAACGTTGAATGTTTTACCGTTGCTCAGCACAGGCCCACGACGAGGCGTCGTCTCTCGTCTCTTCGTCTCTTCGTCTCTTCCTCTTCGTCTTCCTCTTCGTCTTCCTCTTCGTCTTCGTCCTCGTTCGACTTTGACGTCGGCTTCGCTGTTGAGCGTCTTCAGCTTCATGTTCCCTTTCCCTTTCCTTTTTTGCGCCTGCTTCTGCTTTGCCCTTTCCTATTATCCCCCCCCCCTTCCCCTGCCCCCTTCCCCTGCACGCCTCATCATTCCTGCAGCAGCCATTAAGTTTTCTCGCTGTAATAAAAAAAATTTTTCCTTTTTTTTTTGCCGCGCATCACAGCGACTGTGAGACTGTGTGTGTGTGTGTGTGTGTGTGTGTGTGTGTGCGTGTGTACCTTTGTGTGTATGCGTAGATACTAAATTTTCTAGTTTTTTGCGTTTTTTTTTTGTTTTGTATTTCCCTTTTTCGCTATGCTTTGCGCTCGCCTTGGCATTAGTGTTTATTTTTTTTGTTTTTTTTTTCGAGAAAAGAAGATTTATGTAAAACGTTTGCGGAGCTGCCGCGACGCCAGCAGCGACGCCAGCAGCGACGTCGACAGCGCTAGCAAAATAGTCGCAGCAGATGCTGTTGCTGTAAGTTTTTCACCGAGTCAACTAAACAAAACTGCCGCAAACGACCTTTTGCCCACTTTTCAACCTACACCCCTACCTACTGCCCCCCTCCCCCTACTACACCCCCCCCCCTCCCTACTCCACACCTCCTTCCGCCTACCTCAAGCTCTGCGGAGCCGCTGCGCTTGACTTGCGACCAAGGCAAAAGGCCTTCGCTTCTGCCCCTCCCCCTGCCCCTGCCCCTGCCCCTCCCCCTGCTCCCGTTCATGGTCCGCGGCAAGTTTCATGTTTAGATTTCTAATTTCGCCTGCCAACTGCGACCTCGCAATTTTCCACTATAAATATACATTTTCCGTCTTTCCGCTTTTCCTAAGGATTTGCTGCCTTGTAATTCGACTCGTCAATATTCTGTTTGCAAAAATAGAAATTAGCTTTTAAAAGTGGGCGGAGGGAAGATACCCAACTGGCAGATACCCTGTAGCAAGCGACGAGTCGCCGTAATTCCTTTTTCTACTCGGTGCTTATAGTCCGATCTTCAGGCAGAATTGCTCGATTATGCTCGAAATCGATTTTGTATCGATCTGGAAAGCAGCTTAAACATTCCTGATCTGTGTAGGGCATATGATGAGAATCTCTCTCTCTCTCTCTCTCTCTCTCTCTCTCTCTCTCCCCTCTCTCTCTCTCTCTCTCTCTCTCTCTCTCTCTATAGAGTCCAGGGAGAGTCACTTTAAGCCCAAATTAGCATATGGAATATTGTTTGGGCTGAGGTCGAGCTGCCGTTTTGGCCTTCGACTCGAGGGGTTCAATGCACATTGCATTGCATTTATTAAATTGACAAACTGGAATGAAAAACCCATCAGAAACAGCTCAAGAACAATGCGAAAGCAGCCCAACACACATTCAATATTTGCACAACAACAAACCCAAAAAAAAAAATGTTGCCTTTGTTTATGGCCATGTTTCTCTAGTTCGGTGGCGATTATTGGATCAGCTGCGAATACGATCAGCCGAACGCTGAGTTCATCTTTGAAATGTCTCAGCCACACACACACATGCACACACACATGCACACACACATGCACACACACACACATGCACACCGTGTGGTAGGGGCACGAAAATCCTAACTTTTTTAATGATATCTCGTGTATATATCGTCCGATTTCGAAATGTTATAACTTTTTAAATTCGTACGGACCACTGCTATAAATTGGCATTCAAAGAAATCGTAAAAATCGTTGGGTTCAAAAAAGTTGTGCACCAAAAACTGATTCGTTTGTAAAGTCAACCTTTTTTGATGGGTTTTTTTTTTTTTTTTTTTGGAATATCTCGGCCAAATAATGTCCGATTTGGGAATTTTATAACATTTTGGACTCGTGAGGAGCAGTACTATCGATCTAAAAATCTAAAATTGACCAAAATGCCCCGCTCAACTGAAATTTGATTAGAAGTTTTCTTTGCGGCTAAAAGTAAGCACTAAGCACGGTTTCGAATCTCTATGATTTTTTTTTTTTTTTTATTATGAAAATCTTTATTATATTAACAGATAATATGAGTTTTTAAACATGTACATGCCTCAAAATTTGCATTTAACAATGTTTGTTTCTTAGTTTATTTTCTCCTGCTCTACATAAGGTTAAGGCTAAGCTGTCTTCAAATCTCTATGATAACAACATTTTTTACCAAAAGCTCCAATTTCGTTATTCCTTTGAACCGCGCATAGCCGGGTAATTTTTTCTTTGCGAGACAAAGTGTAAGCAAAGAAACGAACCAAGCCACAAATAAAATGCTGCAAATCGAAGTGAAGCAAACTTTTCTTTGACGCACACACACAGACAGAGTCTCTGTCTCAGTTGCGTTTTGTCTCTCATAGTTGAGACTAACAACAACAACAACAACAACAACAACAAACAACAACAACAAACATCAACAACAAACAACAACAAACAACAACAAGACGACGGCGAAGCGCCGCGTAGCAAAACGAAAAATGCCACAAAACGTGCTTCTAAGTTATTTTTCATTTGCCTCCGCTGCGACGGGGGGGGGGGGGCAGAGGCAAAGGGCAGAGGCAGAGGCAGAGGGCAGAGGCAGCGGCAGAGGCAGAAGCAGAGGCAAACCAAAACCCCCCCCCTCCCCCCTCCCCCAGCCTGGCTTCACATGGAACTCAGCATCTAAGACGCTTCTGCGTTGTTTTATGCTGCACACACACACACACGCACACACACACACACACACACACGCACACACACACACACACACACACACACACACGCACACACACACAACAAAAGAACGTTGAGTAGTTAGGTAACTGTTGGGGGTCAGGGGTCAGCGGGGTAGAGCGGCACTTTAAGATTTATGTCGGTGATTATTTCTAAGTTTTTGCGCCGTGGCCGTGTCCGTGGAGAAGAAAAGGTAGCGCCGCAAGCGGCACGTAGCCGAGCCAAATAGTGAACCCAACCCAAATCCCATCCCCAGCTCCCATCCCCAGCTCCAGCAGGAGCAGCAGCAGGAGCAGGAGGAGTCGTCCTGGCAGTCCTGCGATATATAACTCATACGCCGTGTTTGTTGTCGTGCTGCCAATTTTTGCCCGTTTTGCTTCGCTTTTTTTTGTTACTCTACTCGCTGCAATGCCTTCAACTGATCTAGTCGGGCGTGATCGACTGCGAGATACCCTGAACTCTTTTATTTTGCACCTTCTGATCTCTGCCAAGCGATAGAATGAGAAGGAAAGAGAATTAAAATTAAAATTAAAATTAAAAGAGAATTCAAATTGAGAAATATTTTTGAGACAATAATGGAAGGTTTACGAATGGAGAACATAACGTAATAGTGTGAGGTATTTGAGGTCAAAGGTCAAAGAAGCCTTTCGTTTAAGTCCAAGCAAGAATCGGGGGGGAAAGTCCATTGACATGTTCTTCATGTCTCATGTTGTCTCTAGCTCCTGCAATCTTGAAGCTCTGCTTAAGAAAACATAACTCGAAAAAATACAATACAATTCTATGGCTAGATCGCCTCCGCTGATAGTTCTGATCACGAATATATATATATATGTATATATATTCCTTGCCTCCTTCTGCCTGTTACGACGTACGCATTTTCATATTGTCACAGGCCGTAATAAAAAAAACTTTTAAATGAATAAAGGCCGAGTTCAGCTCAGGTCTCTCTCTCTCTCTCTCTCTCGCTCTCGCTCTCTCTCTCTCTCTCTCTCTCTCTCTCTCTCTCGCTCTCTCTCTCTCTCTCTCTCTCTCTCTCTCTCTCTCTCTCTCTCTCCCCTCTCTCCCTATCTCTCTCTCTCTCTCTCTCTCTCTCTCGCTCTCTCTCTCTCTCGCTCTCTCTCTCTCTCTCTCTCGCTCTCTCTCTCTCGCTCTCTCTCTCTCTCGCTCTCTCTCTCTCTCTCTCTCTCTCTCTCTCTCTCTCTCTCTCTCTCTCTCTCAGCTCAGCCTCATAGTTGCAGTTGCTTTCTAATGCTTTCTCTTTCTCTTTCCGTTCCGTTCCATTCCGTTCCATTCCGTTCCTTTCCGTTCCTTTCCGTTCCGTTCCGTCCCGTTCCTTCTAATGCTTTCTCTTTCTCTTTCCGTTCCGTTCCTTTCCGTTCCGTTCCGTTCCGTCCCGTTCCTTCTAATGCTTTCTCTTTCTCTTTCCGTTCCGTTCCTTTCCGTTCCTTTCCGTTCCGTTCCGTCCCGTTCCGTTCCGTCCCGTTCCTTCTAATGCTTTCTCTTTCCGTTCCGTTCCTTTCCGTTCCTTTCCGTTCCGTTCCGTCCCGTTCCGTCCCGTTCCTTCTAATGCTTTCTCTTTCTCTTTCCGTTCCGTTCCTTTCCGTTCCTTTCCGTTCCTTTCCGTCCCGTTCCTTTCCGTTCCGTTCCGTCCCGTTCCTTCTAATGCTTTCTCTTTCTCTTTCCGTTCCGTTCCTTTCCGTTCCGTTCCGTCCCGTTCCGTTCCGTTCCGTTCCTTCTAATGCTTTCTCTTTCCGTTCCGTTCCTTTCCGTTCCGTTCCGTTCCTTTCCGTTCCGTTCCCTCTATTCATTTGCTTTTGCTTTTGCTTGCGTTAGCCTCCTTTTCAATTTGATTCTTTTGGCTCCATTGTTGCCGCTGCTCCTCCTCCTCCTCCTCATCCTCATTTTTTTCTAAGCACAATACTATTTTCTTATTTGCCGTTATTGTTGTTGCTGTTACATTTAAAATGTTTTATTTGGCCATTTGTATGTTTTATGGCCGTTCTACCTTCCAAAATCGACCCATGCCTTGCCCCCTCCCCCTCTGCCTTCCCCTCTGCCTTCCCCTCTGCCTCGTTGTGCTTCAGCGGAAACAGTTCAAGATTATTTCTACACACAGTTTCACATGTATTCAATTACATGTGTGTGTGTATCTATGTATATCTGAATGTGTGTGTATCTATATCTGAATGGATTGTGTGGACATAAAGCTAATAGAATTGACACTCGAATCGAAATCAAATCTAAGTTTGAACGGGAAACTAAAGAGAAAATACGAGCTCACATCGAGAGGTCGCCGGTTCAAGTTTAGCCGCCAGTTTTTAATTTATATAAATGTTTTTCTTTTTTATTTGTTACAGTTAACAAATGACAAAAGCATTTAGAAAAGAAACTAATCGCACTAGCAATAGAGAGGTCGCCGGTTCAAATGTGTTTTTTTTTCGTATATTCGCTATAGTTTACAATTGAAAAAAGCGAAATTAATCGAACTAAAATTAGAGAGGTCGCCAGTTCGAAATTCAGTAGCAATTTTTAATTTGTATAATACATTTTTTTTATTTGTTATAGTTAACAAATGAAAAAAGCGTTTATAAGAAATTAAAATCGAACTAACATTAGAAAGGTCGCCGGTTCAAATGTGTTTTTTTTTATATTCGCTATAGTTTACAATTGAAAAAAGCGTTTATAAGCAATTAATCGAACTAATATTAGAGAGGTCGCCGGTTCGAAATTCAGTAGCAATTTTTAATTTGCACAATTAATTTGTTTGATTTGTTATAGTTTACAAATTGAAAAAAGCATTTATAAGAAACGAATCGAACTAGCAATAGAGAGGTCGCCGGTTCGAAATTCAGTAGCAATTTTCAATTTATATAAATGCTTTTTTATTATTTGTTACAGTTAACAAATGAAAAAAGCGTTTATAAGAAGTTAAAATCGAACTAATATTAGAGAGGTCGCCGGTTCAAATGTTTTTTTTATTTGCTATAGTTTACAATTGAAAAAAGCGTTTATAAGAAACTAATCGAACTAGCAATAGAGAGGTCGCCGGTTCAAATTCAGTAGCAATTTTTTATTTGCACAATTAATTTGTTTGATTTGTTATAGTTTACAAATTGAAAAAAGCATTTATAAGAAACTAATCGAACTAGCAATAGAGAGGTCGCCGGTTCGAAATTCAGTAGCAATTTTAAAACTTTTGTTGGTTATAGTTCACAAATGACAAAAGCATTAAAAATTAAAAAAAAAAATGTATGCTCTCTCTCTCCCTCTCTCGTAACCCTCTCGATCTAAACAACTAGCCCGAGACAGATTCGATTTTGCTGCCGTTCGGAATCGGAAGCAATTTATTGAATTTAGCCGCAATTTTCTCACTGCGAAGGCAACTTTCATTTTTCTTTGGCCTGCGCCTTTTTTTTTTTCGAACCCGCAAAACTAAAAGCGACTCTGCTCAAAAGGAGCCGCAGCCAGCCAACAATGGATGAAAAGGCAAACACACACAGACACACACACAGCCTCACACACACACACACAGACTCAGACGGGCGTATTCTAAATTAAAAGTAATAATAAGTATGTTATGTTCGAGTCAAACGGGTGGCATGGTTGTTGGCGGCGGGTGGCGGGTGGCGCGGGGTTGGAGGCGGAGGGTGGGCATGCCGCCGGAGAATAATCTACCCTGCTGCTGCGGCCAAGCGTCGCGAACTACCGACATTGAAATGAAAATTTTTAAATATAAAAGGATGCCACACACACACACACACACACGCACACGCAATATGCATATGTATATTACCCCACCCCCCTCCGACAGACATCTACTAACAACAACAACAACAAGAAGAAGAACAAAACATCAACTAATACCAGAGCCTGTTGTTGGTTGTAGCTGGTCGTCTGCGTCGACGTCGACGTCTGCGTCGCCGTCGGCGTTGACGCTGGCAGCCCAAAAGCAATGCAAAAGAAATATTGCAACCCTCGGCACAGGGTTGTAGTATGTGCTTTTTATTTTCTAAACTTACTGTCGTTGTTTTTTTTTTTGCTGCTCTTTGAATGCTTTTTATGTGCCCGTACTTAGACTTAGTGGCCGGCATGAGTTTCATCGTAATCGGCGCGGCTACACTGAGCAAAATCGGGCTGAGTTCGAACAAAAAAAAAACGAACTAATAACCTGATTCCATGCTATGCCCGAAATATGTTACATTTTGCAAACTTCACATTCTGCGATTCCATTAGCAAAAGTTTCCGTTAACATGTGAATGGCAAAAGTAGCGCTTCTTTAAATAAACAGCAATAGTTTTTGGAAATGTGAAAAATGTGATATTTCACATTAGCGAAAAATATTACATTCGCTAAAAATGTGTTGTCCATGGAATTGGGCTATGAAATTTAATAGATATGTCGATAGAGAAAATTCAATTTATATTCAAATATTTTTCCATATTGAAAAATGTCACATTTTTCCAAATGAAAAATCAACTAATAACCTGATTCCATGCTATGCCCGAAATATGTTACATTTACAAACTTTACATTCTGCGATTCCATTAGCAAAAGTGTTCGTTAACATGTGAATGGCAAAAGTACCGCTACAGCAATATTTTTTGCAAATGTTAAAAATGTGATATTTCACATTAACGAAAAATGTTACATTCGCTAAAAATGTGTTGTCAATGAAATTGGGCTATAAATTTAATAGATATGTCGATATAGAAAATTTAATTTATATTCAAATATTTTTTCATATTGTCAAAAACGAACTAATAACCTGATTCCATGCTATGCCCGAAATATGTTACATTTACAAACTTCACATTCTGCGATTCCATTAGCAAAAGTTTCCGTTAACATGTGAATGGCAAAAGTAGCGCTACAGCAATATTTTTTGGAAATGTGAAAAATGTGGTTTCGTACGGGCAACATATTTCACATTAGCGAAAAATGTTACATTCGCTAAAAATGTGTTGTCCATGGAATTGGGCTATAAATTTAATAGATATGTCGATAGAGAAAATTCAATTTATATTCAAATATTTTTCCATATTGTCAAAAATGTCACAAATATGGAAAATGTGAGACAATTGAACATTTTCTTGTTCGATTTGCAGCCTCGTTTCATATTATTGCCAGAAATGGCAATTACATCCAATCTAAAGTGACCGCAATATTTCTCACCGTGTACGCTTTGTTTGCCTTGCGTGTGCGTGTGTGTGTGTGTGTGTGTGTGTGTGTGTGTGTGTGTGTGTGTTGAGTCTGGCGTTGTCGTTGTCATTCCGTCTAAAAAGCACCTTTTTTCCACTACGATTCCGCTTATCCGCCTTGCGCCGCTCTCTGCCTTACAACAGGCGGCACAACAATTTACAACACACACCCGCACACACACACCCGCACACACACACACACACACACACACACACGCACACACTCAAACAAGCAGCCACCATAAAACATAATATGTATGAGATTTTTCGTAACTACGAACACGTAGTTAAAAAATGAAAAATAAAAAATTTAGAGCTGCAAACGAAGATGAAGATTCCGCTGTGTCTGCGTGTGTGTGTGTGTGTGTGTGTGTGGGTGGGCCTAGCTACCTAGAAGCAGCGGCATCGACGTCAGCGTCACCGTCAAAAATTGAAAAAATACAACTACAACGCACGACGTCTGCTGCCGCCGCCGCCGCCGCCGTCGCCGTCTCAGCCTCAGCCTCAGCTGGCTTCGCCACAGCCAAGTCGCAGCACACACACACAGACACAGACAGGCACGCACTGTCGCACACACACACACACACACACGCACGTGAATATAAACCACCCTCGAAAAAATTTCGCGCAGCAAAATCTAAAGCAAAAATGTTGCGGGACAGACGAACGAAGTGCAAAAGTATAGAAAGAAATGTTGAAATAAAAACCTTGTTTCCGCGCAAGTTACAACGGTACCTCCCCCCCCCCCACCCCGCCGCCCACACAGCTGACAAAAAAGCTAAGCACACACACACAGAGAGAGAGTGAGAGAGAGAGAGAGAGAGGACGAGTACATGGTGTCGCCCACCTTGAAGAGAAAGTACGATATTTGCTAGCAATAAAAGTAGTAATCAGTCGCGCGGTGCCTGGCCTGAAGAACGGGTGCTGAGAGCGGGACACCCACACACACACACACACACACACGCACACGCACACACGAACGAAGCGCCGAGCTTGTTCTGTCGACATTACCGAGTTAGAAAGAGATGAGCATTAGAAGCAGCAACAGCATCAGCAACAACAGCAACAGCAACAACAACAGCATTTGCTAGGGAAGCCAGTTTCAGGGGAGAGGGGGGAGGGGATTGGGGGGGCGTAACAACTGCGCCGCGTAACGAGAACTTTTCATTTTATGTAATTTGAGTTCGTGTTTTTTTGTTTTTTTTTTTGCCAGCGCTGCTTCGCTTTTTTGTGCTTTGCTCATTTTTCTATAACATTCGAATTTTTAAGTGAGTGTCGTCCTCGGCGTCAGCGTCGACGTCGACTGCGCTGTCGCTGTCACGCATGCCGTTGCTGCTGCTGCTGCTGCTTGTGCTTTACCGTTGCTTTACTTCACTTTTGCTTACCCCCTTATTCGCCCCTAACGGGCTGCAGTGCTTTTTGCTAACTAAGACATTCAGTCGCTGCTCGCTGCCTGCTGCCTGCTGCTGGCAGCGCTGCTTTGGCGCGCAGTTTTTGTGTGTTGAAATTACGAAAGCGACATTAATTTTTTAGAATTGCGCTTATGCGTGGAAAAGCAGTTAGCCTAGTGCGAGGCGAGTTCGGGTTGGGGCTGAGTGGAAGGGGGAGGGAAGGGGGGAAGGGGAAGCGTTGGCATTGGCGAGAATTGGCGTGAGGACAGAGACAGCGGCTGCTGCTGCGGCTGCGGCTGCGACAGCGCTGCTTGCCAAACTTTCACTACGGTGGAAGGGTGGAGGGAGGGTGGAAGGGAAGGGGGGGGGGGTTAACGGCGAGGTGCGTAAAGGGAAGCTGCGCTTGAAAATGGGTAGTAAACGCGCATGTATGTAGTTATATTATTTTTTACGAGCGCGATATGTTGTGTAAAATAGCATTCTGCCTTAGTCGACTTACTCCAGCCCCAACACACACACACACACACACATACACACATACATATGTATGTATGTGCGCATAGGTCTGGCTGTTTGTTCTTACTCAAGACTCAGGTGTAGGGAAAGAAAGACTTTCGTTCGATTGTTCCGATAGGCATCAATAGTTAATTAATTAGTTATGCAACACTGGTTGCCCAGTTTAATGAGTACAAGTCAATGAATACAGAGCTGGCTTTTCACACAAAAAACTCGTATATATATTGCACTTAATTTATGGCTGCCCCTACACACACACACACACAGATGCAGACAAACTGTCTGCAAATTATTTACGCGACAATCGAAATGGATTTTTTTTTTTTTTTTGTAAATGAGAAGAAACCTCATGAATAATAGCGAAAAATATTTGAACGTCACACATGCTTTTTATATTGTAATTATAATGGCAAACTTTTTGTTTTTTTTTTGTGTGGCAATGTTTCGACAGGCACACACACACACACACACACACACACACGGCTCGACAAAATTTATATTTGCCCATGTAATGGTTTTTTATTGCAAAAGAATGGATATGCATAAAAAAAAAAAAAAAAATTGTTGAACAAAAAAAAATATACAAAAAATTTTGTGAAAATATTTGTGCGCTTTGGGGTTGGCAAATTTATTGATGAAGCGAAAAAACGCAGCCAAATGAAATGTTAATTTTACACACACACCCAAACACACACACACACACACACACACACATACAGACACACTCTATCTGTGACAGCTGCAAACAATGGAAATCACAATGACTGACCGATCCTGGCCCCTTGCCCCCTGCCCCCTGCCCCCTGCCCCCCTGCCCCTTGTCCCCTTGCTCGTTGTGGCATCAAAATAAATATCATGCTGCCAAATCGTCATAACAACAACATGACTTGCCATTGAGCCGCAGCGAAAAGCTAGATATGTTCTATATAATTCAACAGTTTCTAACATTGTTGCATGACCCACGCCCCCTCCCCCTCCCCCCACCCCGCCCTCCTGCTAGCTTTTGCTTAAAAAACAGTGTTTGCTAACGTCAACAGAAAGCGAATGAGCACGTTTCACAGACAATAGAATCCGAGTGGGCCCCATTGTAATTTTTTTTTGATAATTTTATTTCCCTTGTAAAGGGTATCATAAATAGGGTATACCATAGGGTATATAGATTCTTGTTCAGCCTTAACAAATGAGAAACTAGTCTCTCATTTTAAACACTTTAATCACAAGACTTTCCCGCTTTTTCTTTCTGGCCAGATCGAACGACTCGTCGATATCGTCGAGCTATTTTAGGAATAATCGTTAGTTAACTTTCGATATATTTTTCAATATTTAACATTTGATATATTTTTAAATATTTAACATTTGATATATTTTTAAATATTCAACTTTCGATATATTTTTAAATATTTAACATTTGATATATTTTGAAATATTTAACTTTCGATATATTTTTAAATATTTAACATTTGATATATTTTGAAATATTTAACATTTGATATATTTTCAAATATTTAACATTTGATATATTTTTCAATATTTAACATTTGATATATTTTTCAATATTTAACATTTGATATATTTTTAAATATTTAACATTTGATATATTTTTAAATATTTAACATTTGATATATTTTTCAATATTTAACATTTGATATATTTTTAAATATTTAACATTTATTTCCACCAAGCGTGCAACTCTTACGTTCAAAGAGTTGGCTAAAGGAAATTACCCGGCGTTGCTCGGCTCAAGTTTGTCTGACAGTCAGACTGTGTAACTAAATTTTGGGTTCATTTATTCGTGCGTTTTCTTTATCACACACACAAACTGTGATCAACATTTTCTAAGATTCCGAATCAAACGGAATATAAATTCTCTATATAAAATGAACAAAAAAAGAGTTTCATAATATGTTGAACAATATGAACCTTGAATAAAAACTAAAGCCTATAGACAACTTGTACAGTCAAAACTCCGAGCTGGAACGCACACACGCACGCACACACACACACACACACACACACATACACACATATATATTTATGTAGCATACGTGTTGGCATCTCTATATATATATATATATATGTATATATATATATATTATATATATACATGACCCCAGCGACATGCTAAAAATTTGTATAGAAAATTAGTTAAAAAATTACTCCGCAGACACGCGCGCACACACACACAGGCACAATTTGCTTGAGGGAGGGGGAGGGGGAGGGGGGCTCTTATATATGTTTTGTGTGAGCACACACACGCACACACACACACACACACACACACAGACACACGTTTAGCATTAGCGGGCTGCGTTAGAAATTGCGTGGATCCTTCCTTTGCCCATTGTAAACGCGACATTACTACCTCCACACACACACACTCACACACACACACACACACACACACACACACGCTACTTCTACTTTTTTTTAAGCACTCACACACACACACACACACACACACATGTGCCGAGTGGCGCGAGTTGAAAGTTTGTCATAAAGCACCCCATTAAAAAAGAGGCGCACAAAAAAGCGGCAAAAGTTCTGGGCGTGGGGCACATAACAACAACCCCCAACCCCCCCCCCCCTGCCACACCCCCCCTCCGCCTGCCCCGCGCGCAGCTTCGTTTTTGCGCTGGGGTTACGCGTTTGAGGCGCGGCAAAGCGAGACAGAATGCGAGCGCAACCCGCACCCGAAATTAAACATAAATGCGAATTAGAAAAACTTTTGCATACACACATGTGAGAGAAGAAGAAGAAGCAGAAGCAGAAAAAGAAAAATAAATGAATTGGCCGCTGCCGCTGCAAAAGCAGCAGAAGGAAGCTGGTTCGAATTCACGCTTCGAACCAGCAACTTCCCCTTTTTAAGTTCGCATTCGCTTCGATCTGCTTTCTCCCATAAATTGGGCCAGCTTTTGGTTTAACTGTCAAACAGGAGCCGCAAAAAGAAGGTAGCTGGTTCGAATTCACGCTTCGAACCAGCAACTTCTCTTTAAGTTCAGTGCGTGTATCTGCATTATAACATAAATAAAACCAGGTTTTGGTTTAAATCTTAAATGGAACTACAATTGGAATGGTTCGCGAGTATTGGTTCAGCTGTTTTTTTGGTTCGATTCACGCTTCGAACCAGCAACTTCTCTGCATTATAACATAAATAAAACGAGGTTTTGGTTTAAATTTGTTAATTGAACTACAATTGGAATGGTTCGAGAGTTTTGGTTCAGCTGTTTTTTTGGTTCGATTTACGCTTCGAACCAGCAACTTCTCTTTAAATTCTCTAGACTGGTTCGGTTGACAGCCAAAGCTTTGCACATTCCCTTGTCGGTTAAGTGTGTCAACTCTGCAGAGGATCGGCTCCTGCGCCCCTTTTATCTTTTAGCCAATTCTCTCTCTCTCTGCCTCCCCTTGCCCCTCTCCCCTTGCCCCTTGCCCCTTGCCCCTCGCCCCTCTACTCGTTCGACTCGTTCTTCTCCTGCTTTCAACTTGCCTTGCAGTTGTTTTTTTTTTTTGGCAATTAACCAAGAGTGCGAGTTCTGCTGCCGTCGACATACCTTCCCCCCATTCCCATCCCCCATCCCCCCTCCCCCTCCCCCAACACACGCCTCCCCATTTACAAATAAAAAGGTACACATACGCACAGTTTTTTTTTTGGGGGCTGTTGCTGTTGCTGTTGCTTGGAGCTTGGAGCTAACCGCCGTCAACTGCGTCGCACTCCACATTTTTAAATATTTTTAACTGCTGCGCATCGTTTCATGGCCGGGTTGGCTAAAGGGGAGCGGAGAGGGGGGCGGGGGCGGGGTGTGCTGGCGGGGGTAGTTAGGGTTGATATTCGTTTTTTGGAGCTTTTCTCTGTTTGGTTAATATTTTGGCTCGTTTATGGGCGCACGCATAGTGAATGTGTGTGTGTGTGTGCGTGTGTGTGTATGTGTGTGTGTGTGTGTGTGTGCGTTTGTCGGTATGCGTATGTGTTGTAGCAACGTGTACATAAGTATGCGAACACACACACACACACACAGTTACACACACTCACACACACACTTGCACACCCTGGGCATAGGTGTAGGCTTTTCGCTCACACTCGCGAGCTCCGCCCCTCACCACCACCCCCCCCCCCCCCCCCCCCACATGTGCGTAATATATATTAACCGAAAAACAACGCAATACTAAAAAAAAGTGGGTGGAGCTGCAAAATGAGCGCTGCTGACACTTTTGGCTTACTCTTTGGCCGTGTCCACACCACACCCCCAACCCACCACAGCCCAACCCACCACACCGCACCACAATTTCCCCCCACTGCCAGCCCATTTGTATCGACAATCACACACACACACACACACACACAAATGGCACACAAGTGTATATAAAAGAGAATTAAAAAATGAATTTTCAATAGACTGCAATACATATATTTTTTATTTTTATTTATTATTTTTTTTGTCACTTTTTTACCATTTCTTATTTGCATTTTGCTCGCCAAATCATAATTAATAATGGGCAGATACTCGCCAGCAACAATAACGGTAATCGGCAAGCGCAAAGAGCTGGAAAATGAAAAAAAATGAAAAATATATATAAATATATTTTAGTCGCCATTTATGAACATAAATAAAAAATATTTGTATATATAATAAAAGAAAAAGCAAATACTGCATGCAACTAATTAATATGGCGAAGTCACAAAAGAAATTCAAATAAAATCCAATAATCATAATTTATATTGACGCATCCCTCATTCCTGCTCAGGGGTAGCTCTGACTGATTGACTGATTGACTGACTGACTGACTGACTGAAGGACTGACTGATTGATCAATCAACGCGAGGGCCAAGAGCTATATATTCTTCTAAAGGTGTTATAATTGACATATATATATTATATTGACTTACCTATAGCTCTGATTGACTGACTGATTGACTGATTGATTGACTGACTGAAGGACTGACTGACTGACTGATTGACTGACTGACTGACTGACTGACTGACTGACTGACTGACTGACTGACTGACTGACTGACTGATTGACTGACTGACTGATTGATCAATCAACGCGAGGGCCAAGAACTATATATTCTTCTAAAGGTGTTATAATTGACATATATATATTATATTGACTTACCTATAGCTCTGATTGACTGACTGACTGATTGATTGACTGACTGACTGACTGACTGACTGACTGACTGACTGATTGATTGACTGAAGCACAGACTGATTGATCAAACAATGCAACAGCCGAGAGTTATCTTCTTTTGTAGCTATCATAATTAATATTGGCATATACTCATCCCTACCCATAGCTCTGACTGATTGACTGACTGACTGACTGACTGACTGACTGACTGACTGACTGACTGACTGATTGATCAATCAACGCGAGGGCCAAGAGCTATATATTCTTCTAAAGGTGTTATAATTGTAATTGACATATATATATTATATTGACTTGCCTATAGCTCTGATTGACTGACTGACTGACTGACTGATTGACTGACTGAAGCACAGACTGATTGATCAAACAATGCAACAGCCGAGAGTTATCTTCTTTTGTAGATATCAGAATTAATATTGGCACATACTCATCCCTACCCATAGCTCTGATTGACTGACTGACTGACTGAATAACTAACTGATTGATCAATCAACACAAGAGCCGAGTATTATAAATTTTTATGTTATGACTGGCTACCTGTTTGAGGGACTGACTGAGTGACTGATTGACTGACTGACTGACTGACTGACTGACTGACTGAATAACTGACTGATTGATCAATCAACGCAAGAGGCGAGAATTGTACCTTCTATAGGTATTTTATGTTATGACTGGCTGACTGATTGACTAACTGACTCACTGGCTCACTGACTCACTGACTGACTGACTGACTGACTGACTGATTGACTGACTGACTGACTGAAGCACAGACTGATTGATCAAACAATGCAACAGCCGAGAGTTATCTTCTTTTGTAGATATCATAATTAATATTGGCACAAACTCATCCCTACCCATAGCTCTGATTGACTGACTGACTGACTGAAGCACAGACTGATTGATCAATCAACACAAGAGCCGAGTATTATAACTTTTTATGTTATGACTGGCTACCTGTTTGAGGGACTGACTGAGTGACTGATTGACTGACTGACTGAATAACTGACTGACTGAATAACTGACTGATTGATCAATCAACGCAAGAGGCGAGAATTGTACCTTCTATAGGTATCTTATGTTATGACTGGCTGACTGATTGACTAACTGACTCACTGACTGACTGATTGACTGACTGACTGACTGACTGATTGACTGACTGACTGACTGAAGCACAGACTGATTGATCAAACAATGCAACAGCCGAGAGTTATCTTCTTTTGTAGATATCATAATTAATATTGGCACAAACTCATCCCTACCCATAGCTCTGATTGACTGATTGACTGACTGAAGCACAGACTGATTGATCAATCAACACAAGAGCCGAGTATTATAAATTTTTATGTTATGACTGGCTACCTGTTTGAGGGACTGACTGAGTGACTGATTGACTGACTGACTGACTGACTGACTGACTGACTGAATAACTGACTGATTGATCAATCAACGCAAGAGGCGAGAATTGTACCTTCTATAGGTATCTTATGTTATGACTGGCTGACTGATTGACTAACTGACTCACTGACTCACTGACTGACTGACTAACTGACTGACTGACTGATTGACTGATTGACTGGCTGACCACCTGACTGGTCAATCAACGAACAGCCCCAGCCGTAAGCGCTAAAAGAATGTAGTGATGTATGAAATGATTGACTCACGGTCTCACTTTCTTTTATGGAAACCAATGTTATGACTGACTGACTGACTGACTGACTGACTGACTGACTGACTGATTGACTGCCTCACTCTAGTCACCTAACGTGATGGTAAATCAAATAAAATTTGTTGAAGATCACAGATTTCGGAAAATCCATACGAAATTGGCAGAACTAACTACAGAAATGAATCAATATTTCACAATAAGATTTTGTTGAATTTCTTCAGGCACGAGACCTTATTAACTATTGTATTATTTATTAACTATTGTATTATCTGGCTCGAGGTCCAAGCTTTTTTTTAATATTAGGTCTAAACAATTTATTGTACGAAATTTTCAACTAAATTGTTGAAACTTTTTATATATTAAATAAGCCCAGAGCTTCGAGCAAGTCAATATAATAATTGAAATTATTTTTGCTTTTCAACCGCTTCAAATTCATTTAAAGAAAGCTCTCTTTGTGTAATTTACATTCAATCGAAAGTGCAAAGCAAGGCAAGGAAAATATAGTTTGGAAAAATCTTTGGAAAAATCTTCGAAAAATAAAGGACAAAAGGATCGCAAAATGGCGAGCAGGATTTTGCTGTATAAAAGTATTTTAGTTGCGATCTTAAATCTCCATTCCACATACGACACCAAACATGCCACACACACACACACACGCACACACACGCACACACACGCACACACACGCACACACGCACACACACACACACACGCAGACGCAGGCACACACCCCCCGGGTTGATACACGCCCACCACTACACATGCAAAAGCTATTCCTATTGGCTAATTACTACGAGCTGGAAAATTATACACAGCGAATAATCTACATAAGATGCGCACACACACACACACACACACACACACACACATCAGCTTGTGAGTGTGCGCGCGTGTGTGTAATTTAAAAAAAAAAAACACACACACGCACATTCGAGCTGCTCTGTCTAAGAAAATATGCTGAAAGTTTTCCCCAGCAGGAAAACGCGCGGCGGAGCAAAGTAAAAGTATAAAACAAACTCAAAATCAAGGCGACTTACAATACACACATGTACATATATGCAAGTGTGTGTGTGTGTGTGTGTGTGTGTGTGTGTGTGTTCGGTGTTCGGCTGCTTGGAACTGATGTGTGTGTGTGTGTGTGCCGAGTAAATCAAAAATAAAACACTCGGAAAAATCAAAAAAAAAAGGAATTACTCTAAAATTTGACAATTTCCCCTTTTTTCAAAAAATTTCTAATATTCGTTAGTTTTTAGTTAGGCAATGCAAAAGCTTTTTAAAAGGCTTTTTTTCAAAATTAGCATAAACTGAAATTGACAAAATATTTACCAAGACGTTGCAATTAATATATTTTTTTGAAAATATTATGTTTTATTTATTTTTGCTAGCTTTGAAACTTTCAAAAAAAAAATAAAACCAATAACATTTTGTTGTTATATTAAATTAAGGGTTTGTTTGGGTTTGTTTTAAATGCAAAGTGAAAATATCTCAGAAGTCAAGGCAAATAATATTTATTAAAATATATAAAATAATATTTATTAAAAAATACATTTATCCAACTTCTAAGATTTTTATTTAATGCACAATGCAATCAATATTCGTAGGTTTTTTAGTATTTTCAAATTTTCTAAATAATTTCAAATAATATTTATTTATTTTTATTGTTTGTTTTATTTATTTTTGCTAGCTTTGAAACTTTACAAAAAAAAAATAAAACCAATAACATTTTGTTGTTATATTAAATGAAGGTTTTGGGTTTGTTTTAAATGCAAAGTTAAAATATTTCCTATTTCAAATATTATGTTTTATTTATTTTTGCCAGTTATGTCATTAAAAAAACTTTTTTTTTTATGGTTTTATCAAATTTCGGGACTCTTTTTAAAGTGCACACTTTCTTCAATCTCGTGCAGCTGTATATATACATATATACATATACATGCATATGTGTGTGTGTGTGTGTGTGTGTGTGTGTGTGTATATACATATATCCAACTTCTAAGATTTTTATTCGAGAAAAAAAAAACCACTAACAAACTACAAGTATTTACAGGCTTCGCGTGTGCGCCGCATGCAGCTCAAATAATTTGTAGCATCTACCCACTCCCCCCTTCCTCTACATCCCCTTCTTTTACACCCCCCCCCCCCCCTCCCATCGGGTCCCCTTGAAAGCCATTCGTTTTGTCTAGCAAGTCTCCCCAGAGCAGCGCTAAACAAAACTACAACGAAGACGTCAACGACGCGACGTCGCGCCGATTCTGTTACACTGTCTCTTGGCCTTGCTCTCCCACACACACGCACACGCACACACACACACACACACACGCACACGCACGCACACAATAAAAAATGTCGGCGCACTTGTTGGCATCTCGAAGTCGCCGCGCCGTCTAAGAGCAAAGCGAAGAGAGCGAAAGAAGCTGTTCGCGTAGCATACTTAAAGGCGAGGCGCCCGAGCAGCGACGATTTCGCAGCAGCAGCAGCAGCGACGGCGGCGACGGCAGCGGCAGCGCTGCGTGGCGCTACTGGTGGGTACTTTACTTGATGATTATGGCGACGATAATGATGATTGGAATGGCTTTGATGGCGTTGAAAATGAAGATTGCGTGTAGTAGATTTCTTTGTGCTGCTGTGCTTGGCCGGTCTCTGCCCCTCCCCCCTGCACCCCCCTGCCCCTCGTTTGTGTGCGTGTGTCCTGCTTTTCGGCTATTTTGCTGTTGCTTGTGCGTGTGTGTGTGTGTGTGCGTGTGTGTGTGTGGTTAAGGTAATGCTTACAACTACACACTATCAACATTTGATTTTATTACGCTCATTTGTATGCACACACACACACACACAAACACATGTCTTGCTGGCGCCCTTAAAATAGTGTGTGTGTGTGTGTGTGTGGGCGGGTCGATGCTGTCCGCCCGCTCAATTTGGCGCCCATAACCACTAAACTAAATTATAAGAATAGATTCAAGCAACAAGAGAATTGCCGTTGCCGTCTTCCAACTTTGACCTCCTACTGTGCCGGACGCTGCCAGCGCAGCCAGCGCAGGCGTTGGCTGCGACGTTGCCGCCGCCGCATTGAAGGCCACACGGCGACTTTTGCCGGCTGGCTGAGTTCATTTTTTCGTTTCGTTTCGTTTTCTTTTTTGTTTTTTGTTTTTTTTGCGTGGCCAGGACCAGAACGGGAGTAACGGGACCAACGGGCAAGCTGCCAAATCGTCGCCAGCTTCTTTGGGCAGTTAGTAACTGTTAAGACGTCGCGGTCGTCTCGTCGTCGTCATTCTCGCTTCATTTGTGGGTTGCCCTTCGCTTCGCTTCGCTTCGTTCTCGTTCTCGTTCTCCTTTCTTGTTCTTGTTCTTGTCTCCATTCTGTTTGTGTTTGCACATTTTGTTGTTTGCCGGCTCGCCTCAGCCATTCGCCGGCAGCAGCAGCAGCAGCCGCAGCCGCAGCAGCAGCAACAATAACAGTTAGTTGGACAGCTGGCGGACAGGCCAGGACGTGTTGCTTGTGCTTGTGCTTGTCCGCGTGCTTGTAACGGTTAAGCTAACTGTAACTGTAACTGGAACTCTCAAAATGCGAATGTGATTCGGAATGCGAATGTGCATGTTAAAGTGAATGTGAATGGTTATGTGAATTCTGAATGCGAATGTGAATACTGAATGTGAATGCGAATGTGGTTGCTGTGATTTACCAACTGTTTTTTTGATGCGGCTTGTCTTAGGGCATCGAAGGTGGCGCCATCTATGGCATCTGTATCTGTCTAGTTAATCTTCTTTCGCAGCCCTTAAACAATAACAACAAATTAAAATTAAAATTAAAAATAGAGTGCATGCACACACAAGCATATAAATCCATTCACACACACACTCGCAAACACACTCGCACACACTCGCACACACACACACACACACACGCACTCGCTGGTGTTTTTTTTTTCGGCTGGGTATTTTTGTGCGTCGCCCCGCAGTCGATTTCCCCTTTTCGACGCCAGGGGGCGGCAGTTCAGCCTCAACCTCAACCTCAAGCTACCCGCCCCCCCCCCCTCCACCCACCGCCTGCGCCAGCGGCCCACACTCTAACTGCACATAGTTGTATTTTGGATTTTTCTCTTTTTTTTGTTTTTTGTTTTTTGTTGCCCTTTACAATTTGTTGTTGTTGTATTTATTTTTTATTTTTTTAATTTCGTGCCATCGCACGGGGGTTGATTGTGTGTGTGTGTGTGTGTGTGTGTGTGTGAGTGTATTTGCGGCAGAGCAGCTGGCGGCGCAGCAGCAGCGGACGCAGCATGCAGCGGGGTTGGTTACGCTTTTCTTTTTTTGCTCACACACATGCAAACACACACACACACACACACACACACACACACACATGCGCGCACACTCTTTTATTTTGGTTTTAGCATTTTTCGTTTTTTACTTTTTTTGTTTTGTTTGCGATTTTCCTTTTGCCGCTGCCGTCGCAGTCGCAGCCTTTTTTTTTAGCGCCGCACGCAGAAAAAAATAAATATAAAATAAAGCTAGTTGTTGCTTTTGCTGGGCGTCGAAAGGGGGAGGGGGAGGGCATGAAGGTGGCGAGAGGGCGGCTGCTGCGCTACGACTATGCCACATGACATAGGCCGCAAAGCAGGGTGGATGGAAATGGAAGGGTAGCACGGGGCGGGCGGACGGGCGGAGCGTACGAGCAGCGGACGGGCAGCGGACGGGCAGCGGCAGGGCAGCGGCAGGGCAGCGGCAGCGCCATGGAAATGAGTAATGAGTGTGTTTAGTTTCTCGTGTGTAGTTTAGCGGGTGATTTCGATGGCATCGCAGCCAGCAGCGGCAGCAGCAGCAGCAGCGGACAGCGGCGGCAATTATTGCGTTTCTTTTCCGCTCGCCAGATAAAATGCCGGCCACCGTCGCCGTCGCAGTCGCAGTCGCAGTCGCAGTCACCGTCGCAGTCGCAGTCGCAGCGGCCCAATAGAAGCGACGGCTTCAAATCATAGCACAACATTTGGCGCACTCATTAGCGGATCCCGCGACGACGTCGCTGCTGACGATTCCCTCTGTCTTCGCTCTAGCAGTGTATGTGTGTGTGTGTGTGTGTGTGTGCGTGTGTACGTATGTAATGGCTTCAATTGTGTGCTAAATTTTCTATTTCATTGTCGCGCGTCCGTCGAACGACGCCGACTGCGCGCTGCCTCAGCCGAAGCCACAGCATCACCAGCAACAGCAGCAGCGCTTCGCGGCGTCGTCTTGCGGCTTCGTGCGACGAAGTCGCTTGCTTCGTGTCGGTTTCGTGCGCTCGCTTAGTCCTTAAGCTACGGGCAAAGCCGACGACGACGACGACGACGAGCGCGACTCTTTAGCCGCTGTCGCTGCGCTGCTGCTGCTGTTGCTGCTTCTGCTGCTGCTGCTGCGACGGCGGCTGCTGCCGGCTGGCTCGTCCTGTGGCGGCGGCGGCGGCTGCTTTGCCGTTACTTGGCTCACTTCAATTGAGTTGAGTTTTTAAAAATAACGTTAGTTGCTGTTTGTTGCTCGTTACGTGCGCGTGTTGCGACGCGCAACTGAAAACAACCAACAGTAAAAAAGCCCAAAATCAAATCAGAAAACAGTAACAGAAAAAATACACAAACAAAAGGACATTCCCAATTGATCAGAAACAACAACAAATATTATAAAAAAAATATATATATATAAAAATACCAAAATAAGGAGAAATCGAATTTGTGCAAAGCGAACGTTTTTGTTTGTTTATCGCGAAAATAGTTGAAATTTTTTTTGAATGTGTTTGCGAGCAACAACAAATGCAATGAATGTGCAATATATAATTATTTCTAATTGAATAACAATCTAATTGAGTCCAAATAGTAAATCGAAGTTAATCCTGGTTTTCCTAGGCAGACAACGAATGCGCCTGGTCCAGTGATTGAAAACAACAACAAAATCCAAATCGCGCGAATTTCAACTAAACTCCAAAAAGTCACTCAAGCGAAAGCGAAAGTGAGTGCAGCTCAGACGACGAGGACGCAGACGACGACGACGAGTGAAGGTTACGGAAACGGGAACAAGGAGAACAACGATAACAAAGTGCAATCCGCAACAGGAAACTGAAACTGCGCCTTTCACACAAACATGTAAGTCCTACATTAGGCTAGAATAGATCAGATCAGATCCCAAAATTGATCCCAAAATTGATCCCGAAATTGATCCCAAAATTGATCCCAAAATTGATCCCAAAATTGATCCCACATATGATATGATATGCATGTAAATGATAATCATATATTCTTGATAATATTCACAGTGTTTTTAATGTAAGCCCGGACAAAAAAATTTGGCGGCGGGTTCGGTTCTCGGTTCGAACCAGCACCCTGCCTTGAGGTTTAGTTCGAGAAGCCATTTTTAAGCCCAGATTTTCAGTATAATATGCTTAAAAGTGGAACAAAAATATAGCACATATATCCTTTATCCCAAAATGATTTGCTGTGCATCTCATGTAAGGCCAAAAACAAATATCGCTGGTTCGGTTCTCGGTTCGAACCAGCATCCTGCCCTGTCGAGAAGCCATTTTTAAGCCCAGATTTTCAGTATAATATGCTTAAAAGTGGAATAGAAATATAAGATATATATCCTTGATCCGGCCCTGTTTCATTTGCTGTGCATCTCATGTAACGCTGTACGGTTTGAACCAGCACCCTCCCCGAGTTCGAGAAGCCATTCTTTAATCCAGATTTCAATAAATATGCTTAAAAGTGGAATAGAAATATAAGATATATATCCTTTATCCCAAAATGATTTGCTGTGCATCTCATGTTAGCCCAAAAACAAATATCGCTGGTTCGGTTCTCGGTTCGAACCAGCATCCTGCCCTGTCGAGAAGCCATTCTTAAGCCCAGATTTTCAATATAATATGCTTAAAAGTGGAATAGAAATATAAGATATATATCCTTGATCCGGCCCTGTTTCATTTGCTGTGCATCTCATGTAACGCTCTACGGTTCGAACCAGCACCCTCCCCTTAGGGTTCGGTTCGTTAGCCTGGTTTCTCACATTCTTTAATATCCGAATCAATATATAGCCAATGTCCGATCGATCTCAGAAACTATAACTGCTAAAAACTTGAAACTTTCTTTCCATATTTTCATATTTTCCATGAATGTGGATTTTGAAGCTTGTTTTACTTTTTGCATAACTCAAAAAGAATAGGATCTAGATAGGCGAAACTTGGTATGCAGGTTTTCGTAATAGATATAAGGACGGGATTTTGGGAAATTCCAGCCTGCAGCATGTGTGGGGAAAATTGCGAAAAACTTTTCTAGCTAATCATCCGATCGGCTTTAAAATCATATTCAAAGCTTATTGTGGGGATTTTTTTGATACGTTCTTGGGTGGCAAATGCGGGTTAAAGGTTAAAGGTAACGAAAGTTGATTCTTCAGTTTCCAACACTTGTCTCTTTATTCGATGCATCTAAAACATATTTTTGAATAAAAGTCGAGATCAAGATAGGATAGATTGTCCATTGTCCTTAAAACAAAACCTTGGACGGGCAAGGCCGGGTAATATCCTCTAGTATATATATTTACAGATTTCACTTTTCTATAATCGCACAAAATCGCACGAAATATATTTTTAAAGGTAGAACCTTACGCTTTAGTCTGCAAAATTGTATTCCCTAAATTTCAAAAAGATCGGACTATAAAAGCCGAAGCCATATATTCATGAATACATTCGAGTACTTTTAATTGTTGCCTCTTGTCGAAAGCAACAAAAAAAATCTTACTACTGGTCAAAATTCCCCCTAACGGACATCTCTATGGGCGGGTTTTTGGTTTTCAAACCTTTTTATTTGAATTTTTCTCAAACAGTTTACATAGTTTTTAATAAACTTACTTTAAACACAACAACATAAGTTGGAAAGCGATATAGTTAAATTAATTAACGGGACCAAGGACATAACTCTTATGTTCATCTAAAGGTTCTTCAAATACGCTCGAATAGAAATTTATTGAAATGTAGAAAGCAGAATAGACTTTTGGAAGAGAATTTACGTGTCCCAGTTTAGCTGTGAACTGTCAAGTAATTTCTTCTCACTCTTTATAAAGATTCTAGTAGAATTTTAATCAACTTTCAGTAGAGGTCGTAGAGGATAAACCAAGATTAGCTGGATGACTCTGCTTTTGCTCTTTCGTCAACCTCTTCCTGAGCTTACTTCCCCTTTCACCTGTCCAGCAGGAATGTAGAGGGAGAAACTTTACTCAATTAATATATATTTGGAACATTCTAATTGAATTTCAAGGCGACACAAATTTGGCTCGATCGACTGTATCGGTATTTTTTTTTAGGGCTGAAACTAAAGCTCAATTGATTTTGCGTTATTTTTTATGTATTTTTCTATGCAAAACCTTATAAATATGTAATATGTATCTACAGTTTTGATCTCTCTAATACACTGATTTTATTATATTTACATTTATGTTACATTTAAAAAAGTTCACATTTTGCGATTCCATTAGCAAGTGTCAGTTTTCCTTGAAGTAGGGCCTCCATTTAATGGACAAATATTATAAACTGTGCAATAAATAAAATTAAAAATTTTAATTTCAATGATACTTTTATATTTTCCATAACATTGATACGACGAAATTCGCGGCGAATAAAAACAATTTCTTGTAAATGTGAAAAATGTGAAGAAACGTACAGGCAACATTTTACACATTTGCAACAAAATATGTAAGAAATGTCGACAGTGGAATTGGGCTAACATTTCTTGTAAATGTGAAAAATGTGAAGAAACGTACAGGCAACATTTTAAACATTAGCTGAAAATATGTTAGAAAAGTCGACAGTGGAATTGGGCTAACATTTCTTGTAAATGTAAAAAATGTGAAGAAACGTACAGGCAACATTTTACACATTTGCAAAAAATATGTAAGAAATGTCGACAGTGGAATTGGGCTAACATTTCTTGTAAATGTGAAAAATGTGAAGAAACATGCAGGCAACATTTTAAACATTAGCTGAAAATGTAAGAAATGTCGACAGTGGAATTGGGCTAACATTTCTTGTAAATGTGAAAAATGTGAAGAAACATGCAGGCAACATTTTAAACATTAGCTGAAAATGTAAGAAATGTCGACAGTGGAATTGGGCTAATATTTCTTGTAAATGTGCAAAATGTGAAGAAACGTACAGGCAACATTTTAAACATTAGCTGAAAATGTAAGAAATGTCGACAGTGGAATTAGGCTAACATTTCTTCTAAATGTGAAAAATGTGAAGAAACGTACAGGCAACATTTTAAACATTAGCTGAAAATGTAAGAAATGTCGACAGTGGACTTAGGCTAACATTTCTTGTAAATGTAAAAAATGTGAAGAAACGTACAGGCAACATTTTACACATTTGCAAAAAAAAATGTGTAAGAAATGTCGACAGTGGACTTAGGCTAACATTTCTTGTAAATGTGAAAAATGTGAAGAAACGTACAGGCAACATTTTACACATTTGCAACAAAATATGTAAGAAATGTCGACAGTGGAATTGGGCTAACATTTCTTGTAAATGTGCAAAATGTGAAGAAACGTACAGGCAACATTTTACACATTTGCAAAAAATATGTAAGAAATGTCGACAGTGGACTTAGGCTAACATTTCTTGTAAATGTGAAAAATGTGAAGAAACGTACAGGTAACATTTTACACATTTGCAAAAAATATGTAAGAAATGTCGACAGTGGAATTGGGCTAACATTTCTTGTAAATGTGAAAAATGTGAAGAAACGTACAGGCAACATTTTACACATTTGCAACAAAATATGTAAGAAATGTCGACAGTGGAATTGGGCTAACATTTCTTGTAAATGTGCAAAATGTGAAGAAACGTACAGGCAACATTTTACACATTTGCAAAAAATATGTAAGAAATGTCGACAGTGGACTTAGGCTAACATTTCTTGTAAATGTGAAAAATGTGAAGAAACGTACAGGTAACATTTTACACATTTGCAAAAAATATGTAAGAAATGTCGACAGTGGACTTAGGCTAACATTTCTTGTAAATGTGAAAAATGTGAAGAAACGTACAGGCAACATTTTACACATTTGCAAAAAAATATGTAAGAAATGTCGACAGTGGAATTGGGCTAACATTTCTTGTAAATGTGAAAAATGTGAAGAAACGTACAGGCAACATTTTAAACATTAGCTGAAAATGTAAGAAATGTCGACAGTGGACTTAGGCTAACATTTCTTGTAAATGTAAAAAATGTGAAGAAACGTACAGGCAACATTTTACACATTTGCAAAAAATATGTAAGAAATGTCGACAGTGGACTTAGGCTAACATTTCTTGTAAATGTGAAAAATGTGAAGAAACGTACAGGTAACATTTTACACATTTGCAAAAAATATGTAAGAAATGTCGACAGTGGAATTGGGCTAACATTTCTTGTAAATGTGAAAAATGTGAAGAAACGTACAGGCAACATTTTACACATTTGCAACAAAATATGTAAGAAATGTCGACAGTGGAATTGGGCTAACATTTCTTGTAAATGTGCAAAATGTGAAGAAACGTACAGGCAACATTTTACACATTTGCAAAAAATATGTAAGAAATGTCGACAGTGGACTTAGGCTAACATTTCTTGTAAATGTGAAAAATGTGAAGAAACGTACAGGTAACATTTTACACATTTGCAAAAAATATGTAAGAAATGTCGACAGTGGACTTAGGCTAACATTTCTTGTAAATGTGAAAAATGTGAAGAAACGTACAGGCAACATTTTACACATTTGCAACAAAATATGTAAGAAATGTCGACAGTGGAATTGGGCTAACATTTCTTGTAAATGTAAACAATGTGAAGAAACGAACAGGCAACATTTTAAACATTTGCAAAAATATGTTAGAAAAGTCGACAGTGTAATTGGGCTAACAGTTCTTGTAAATGTGCAAAATGTGAAGAAACGTACAGGCAACATTTTAAACATTAGCTGAAAATGTAAGAAATGTCGACAGTGGAATTGGGCTAACATTTTTTGTAAATGTGAAAAATGTGAAGAAACGTACAGGCAACATTTTAAACATTAGCTGAAAATGTAAGAAATGTCGACAGTGGACTTAGGCTAACATTTCTTGTAAATGTAAAAAATGTGAAGAAACGTACAGGCAACATTTTACACATTTGCAAAAAAAATATGTTAGAAATGTCGACAGTGAAATTGGGCTAACATTTCTTGTAAATGTGAAAAATGTGAAGAAACGTACAGGCAACATTTTACACATTTGCAACAAAATATGTAAGAATAAGGCACATATAACATGTCTATCAATATAAATTGAATTTAAGTAGAAAAATGAGTAAATCAGGCCTTAGGTTCCGTTCGACCAACGTTAATCAAAGATAATGAAAATGCCACAAAGGTCACAAAGTCACAATAGCCGAAGTTTGAGTAGATGAGCTAATCTTGAAGCCAGAACATCTGATAATAAGCAACAGTAGGGGGAAGGGGGAAGGGGGGGGGGGGGGACGATCGCTATTGTCGTGTCTCGCGCTTAGTCACGAGACAAATACTAGGTGCAACTGGGAGTGCAGAAACAGAGGCAGCGGCAGAGGCAGCGGCAGCGGCAGCGGCAGAGGCAGCGGCAGCGGCAGGAGCGTAAGCGAATAGCGCGCAAAGTCGTTGAACTTTGCCGAACGTTGAACGTTTTTTCGACTGTTTTTTTTTTATATTATTCGCAAGATTATCAATGCGTGTGTGTGTGTGAGTGTCTACTGTGAACGAATGCATATCTAATGCCCAAAACTGAGCGAGAGAGCGAGAGAGAGAGAGAGAGAGACATTACGTATACGCCGCATATTTAGCGGCGGCTTTTGTTATTTGCCTTTTTTTGAGAGCAGAGCGCGGTCAATGGACGGCGCGCTTATTAGGCCTTCACAGGCGAACCGAGTGTGTGCGTGCGTGTGTGTGTGTGTGTGCGTGTGTGTGTGTGTGTGTGTGTCGGTGTCGGTAACCCAATGCAATCTACAACAATTAGAACAAACAGCAGCGGGTTCATTGCGATCGCATTGCGATCATTGTCATTATCATTGTTGTTGTCATTGTTGTTGTCATTGTTGTTGGTTAATGTTAAGGGTTATGTTAAGGTTATGTTAATGTTAAGGGTACAGGGTTAATGTTAATAGCAGCTCATCAGGCCGATTAGCTGTCAAAAATAGGGAAGGAGAAAAACGAAGGCTATTTCAATTTTGAGTTTTGTTTGCTTTTCACGTATATCTGAGCTCTTTTTAAAAGAGAAATACATATGTGTAAATGTAACGAGAAAAAGTGTCGAGTGTCCAGATTTCATTCAAGCCGCGCTGGCGGCATCTCCCAAGACACAAAAGGTCAAAACAAGTGCCGCGAACAGAAAAAAACCAAAAAAAAAACCCATGGCAAAAAGCGAAAAAAATATGCGTATTCTGGCAAAAAAATTGGCAACACAAGTGCGAGACAAGCACAATTAAAAAATTAAATCGCCACGCATGAAAACAACATGACTAAAAAAACAACAAAAAATTGAGTTCAGCAAACACAGACGACAGACAAAGACGGGATAGCCTCAGAGTTGCATCAAAAAAGAAAAAAAATAAATAAATTATATAAATACAAAAAAAAAACGGCAAAAATGGCACAAAAAAACAAAAAGCATTTGCAATTCGCAACTAGTTCCAGACAGGGTCACACTGAACATGACCGAGATTGTGCAGTAAAGTCAAATTCAATTTCAATTTATTTTAGGCCTCGAATTAGGTTAGGCTCTAACACACACACACGCACACACACACACACACACAAGTACAGTGCGCTGCGATGCGATAACCAATCCGCAATCGCCAATCGACATCAGCAGAAATTCAGCAACTGCAAATTGCGAGTGCATACACACACACAAATGCAATCAGTATATATATATGTGTGTATATATTTACATATATGTATGTACATATGTAGGCAAGCCGAAAACAGGGCCAAAGAATTTGGTGGGCTTTGTAAAATGCGAACAAAATGTGGGCTACAACTTTCAATTGGCGACGATTTCAACAACCTCAAAAAAAGAAATGAAAAAAAAAATACGAACAGCGAAAAACGAAAGCCGAAAACGAAGCTGATAAACGCTTTGATATGCCCGTTGATCGTTGTATTCTATGTTTGTATATACACATGCATACATATGTATGTCTCTTTCGCACACATACGCACGTCTTTGGCGTTTATGGGGCGCTGCTGCTGCACACACACACACACGCACACCAACACAGTGAAAGTCGTGCAGCGCTGCAAGTGCGCCGCTTTCTTGCTGTTGTTGTTGTTGTTGTAGCGACGAATCTGCAATGAACTCAATTCGCCGCAGAGCAAAGGCAAACATTTTTAGCTGCAACTGTTCCTCAACAACAACACACACATGCAAATATGTGCGCGTGTGTGTGTGTGTGTGTGTTCTGTTATTGTTGTATATTCAACATTGAGTGTTAACATTTTGCCCAATTTCTGGCAGGAAAAAATAAATTTAAGTACAAGAAAAAGGCCACAAAGCAGCAGCAGCAGCAGCAGCAAAACATTTTCGTTTGTTCTCTCGCTTAATTTTATTTTTATTTCGCTTAAATTTTTGTTGGTGTTTTTTTTTGTTTTTTTTTTTACTTTTTGCTTATGTCAAAAGAAAAACGGGGAGAGCAAAAAAAAACCGCATGCGCTGGCGCTGCCCTGCGCAGCAAAATTTTTGGCGACTGCGCTGCCGCGCTGACGCGCTGCCGCGCTGCCTGCTGCTGTAATGTGCGCCGACGGCGACGGTCGACGGGCGATGGGCGATGGCGACTGCAGTGACGCGTCGCTGATCGTCGTGCTTCGGTTTCGGGCTGACGTTGACGTCGACGACGACGTTCGCGTCGCTGCACTCCAATGGCAAATCGCAAGCCCAAAAAATGAAGGAAATATGTGTGTGCGCGTGTGTGTGCGTGCCTGTAAAAAAGTTGTATTTAAAAGAAAAAAAAAAAAGAGCAAACACAGGCGGTATATATGCACACACACACACACACACACACACACACAAAATGTCAGGGAATTCTCTGATTCAATTGGGCAGCACGCACACACACACACGCACACGACGTCGGCGGCAGCAGCAGCAGCACACACACACACACACACACACACACAGCAGCAATATGAGCACATTTAACTGCATTTTTTCGGAACTCAGTTGAGCTTTTTAATTCGATCGGTTCAGTTACTAAAGTTAGTTCAGCCAAAACGCACAATTTCAAATTCAAATCGAATTTCACTGTTAGCCGCTGGAAAAGTTCAGCCGCAGCAGCAGCAGCAGCAGCAGACGCAGCAGACGCAGCAGCAGCAGCAACAATTGCGGATGCGAATGCGGATCAGTCATAGACAGACAGAGCGTAGATTGAGAACGTGCGTCAAGTGCAACAAGTGCAAGGATCAAAAGCTCAACAATTGCGCCTTTTCCTTTGTTTTGTTTTGTTTTGTTTTGCTTTTTTTTTAACGTTTACAAACAACAACAAAAAAAAAACAATTTTCATCAATTTTTTTGAAAAAAAAGTGTGCAAATAAATCCAAATAAAAAATCAAACTGATTAAACGAGTCGTCCTCAAGCTTCAAGGACCTCGAGAACTGCTGACAAAGACAGCGTCAAGAATACGAATTTTTTCTCATATCGAATTTTTTGTGTAAAGTGCAAGCAGAACGAAGAAGAAGAAGAAGAAGCAGAAGAAGCTGCAGCTATTTCAAGTTCGCAAATGTCGCGCCATGTGAAAAAAAATATAAATTAGTCGACTACAGCTGCAGTTGCAACATCAGCTCCAGCTCCAGCTACAGCTACAGCTCCAGCTCCAGCTACAGCTACAGCTACAGGTACGTCTTAATTCTATGCAGAGGAGATTGCCCGAAATTGTGCCCAAAGAGAGACAGGCAGAAGAAGGAGCAGAGAATGTGCTCGAAAGCTGCAATTGCAGTCGCATCGCAGCCCGCGTTCAAGGAAGTGCTGCATTGGCACGCACACACGCGCACAACTGTGTGTGTGTGTGTGTTCGTGTGTGTGTGTGTGTGCAGCTCTTTCGTACATTTGGCAGGCTGCTGGCTAACCCTTTCCCCAACAGCCCGCCCGCCCGCATGCACAAGAGAAGGACATTTGACTCATGCAATGCGGGAGAGCAAGTTCGCCACTGAGAGAGCAAAAGAAACAGAGAGAGAGAGAGAGAGAGAGCGCGCAATGCATCTGATCGCAGCCTGTGTGTACGTCTCGGCCCTCGGCCCTCTCAACGTCTCGTCTCAACTGAAGCGGGCACAACTTGAACTTCAACAGTTTCAGTTTCGACTCGCATTTGCGCTCTCTCAACTTTATTTTTTTTGTGCCAATTTTCTGCATCGAACTAAGCAGGCGCTGCTGCTGTTGTGCGAGCGAGCGAGCGAGCACGCATGCGATTGCCCTTTTCGCTCTGCGCTCTTCGTCCCAGTTCCAGTGGCAGTTGCAGCAGTCCCAGTCCCAGTCCCAGTCAACAGTAACAGTAACAGTCGCAGTCGCAGTAACAGTCGCAGTCTCAGCCGCCGTCGCAGTCGCCGCCCCGCCTCAGCTGCAGTTCCACTTCCAGCGCTTGATCATTAGCACTTTGAGTCACCGTTGCCCTTCGCTGGCGACACAGGCGAATTTTGAGAGTGCCCATGTGTGTGTGTGTGCGTGTGCGAGTATATTAATGCATTTCGTGTGTGTGTATTTAGCATTTAGTAAGAGCAGCATTTCTCAAGCGCTTTGTAAGGCGCACACATTTTGGCAAAGGGCGACAATGGACACAGCTCGTTGAGGCGCAGGGGGGGGTAAGGGGGGAGTTGGGGTTGGGGTAGTCGACATGCAGGAAGTCGTTTCCACACAGTAGCCCAACTACAGCAACAACAGCAACAGCAGCAAGAAGAACCGTTCGGCTGTCGCTCGTGCGTTCGTGTTGCTTTCGTGTTGCCTTTGTTGCCTTTTTCTGCTGCTGCTGCTGCTGTTGCTTCTGCTGCTGTTGCTGCTGCTGCGCGACGGAGGATCTTTTGCGCACTTGCGATCGGGGCGTCGGGGCTTTGGCTTGGACAATGCCTGCAGTTTAGTATTCAGCGTCGCAGCGAACAAACGTCGTGCGGCAGCTCGAAGCGCAGCAATAAGAAGAAGAAGAACAAGAGCATTGCATTGCAGTTATATCCCGAACTTTGTTGATTTTTGTGCGTTTCGTTGCGTTCTGTTTGCTACTGTTCCAATTTTTTTTTTTTTACCACACATATTGTTGTTTTTCTTTGTGTTTCTATTTTGTTGATTTTGTTGTTGAACGCAATCTCAACAGTATTTTGTTGTTTATCTTGTACACCGCCGCAACACACACCTCAACTCAGGACAAAAGTCAGTCAAATATTCATATATACAAAAAACCGTTAAGCACCTCAACTGCGACAAAACCAAACTCTGGACTCAGGACAAACCATTTGAATTTAGCCGTTAACAGGTAAGCGAGTGACAAGTGCCAAAAACTAAGCCAACACACACGCACACACACACGTGCATGTATGTGTGTGTGTGTGTGTGTGTGTGCCCAGCAAATGATGCGGAACTTTCGCTTTTTCAATGCTAGCGGCAAATGCACTGGAAATAGAAATGCGATTATGCACGGGCAAAGGGTGGTGGAGGGGGGAGGGGGTGTAATAGAGCATCAAGTCAAACGGGCAGCAGCACAGCCAAAACACGACACCGACAAATCCCGCCAGTCTACATATGTGTGTGTGTGTGTGTGTTAGTCGGGGCCGAGACCGAGACCCTGAACGCGCACTGCAGCCAACATAGACCGGTATAGACACACACACACACGCACACACACACACACACACACACATAAAGGCATAAACGCAGCCAGACGCGCGCAAATGCACAGGCACACACACACACACACACACACACCGACACAAAGGTGACGTAATGGCAACTACTCCACTAACACATTTTTCTACATTCCTCTGCACCACATGCCCGGCACCCCGCCCCTCCGTCCCGCCCCTTTGTCCAACATTCGCCTATTCGCCAGAGCCAGCGCCAGAGCCAGCGGCGACGAAGTCGTGGAGATGGGAAAAACTGAATGAAAATTGCAGGCGAAGCATGCCTAGCATAAAGAGCGGGCCAGCGGGACATAGTTGAGCCAGACGCAACAGACAGACACACACAGACACACACACACACACACACACACAGACACACACAAGCATACGCACACAGACAGCGAACGTGCTGTTGTTGTTGTTGTTGTTGGGGCTGTCGCAGTCTGCGCTTGGAGGATGATTCTAGGCAAATGGCTGTCGCTGTCGCTGTCGCTGTGGCTGCTGCGTTGAGGGCACTAGAAAGTCTGCGTGTGTGTGTGTGTTGGTGTGTGTGTGAGAGTGTGTGCAAGTGCCCGACATTCAAGGTTGGCGGCGCACAACTTGTTTTCTTGTTATTGTTTTTGCTGTTTTGTTGCTGTTATTGTTATGCTTCTTTATATGTATGTGTGTGTGTGTGTGTGTGTGTGTGTGTGTGTGTGCGTGCGATTGCTGTAGCTTCAGTTACGACAAAGCAAAAGGCAAAAGCAATCACAAACGCAACGAGACAGCAGCAGCAAAAAATGAGGGGCAAAAAAAAAAAAAGAAGAAGAAGCAAAAATGGGAGAGAAAAAAATGTAACAGTAAAACTGAAGCCACAAGTCAGTCACAGCGGAAGCCTGCCTGCGTAAGGCTTCACTCGGCTCGCTCTCCCATCTCTCTCTCTCCCATCTCTCTCTCTCCCATCTCTTTCTCTCTTTCCCTTGCTGTGTGTTCATCTGCTCTGTCACTTGCTGCAGTCGCAGCGCTGCCAGCGAAATTGAGCTGTTATTTACAGTTAATCAAAATGACAGAAGTCGGTCGCTGCCATCATTCTTTTCGCATGTATGTGGGTGTGTGTGTGCGAGTGTGTGTGTAATTAGACGAGGCCCTTTGCAAAGCCGTCAACACTTCCGCTGGCCTTGAGAGACAATAAACAATAATAAACTATCAACTGGCTTCAATTGAAGGGCGGGCGAGCAAAGGGGGCGAAGGGGGCGAAGGATTGCGAAGACAGCCGGAGCAGGGAAGAAGCAGGGCAGAGAAGCAGGGCAGAGTTGTCGGTATGGTATCTTTGCAGACGATGAGTCAGCAATAGGTACACACACACACACACACACACACACACACACACACGCCAAGTATGCAGCCCATTCGTGTGCATGCATATGAGAAGTTCTAGCAAATTCTACGCACTTGCAGAGCACACACACTCGCACACACTCACACACACTCACACACACACACTCGCACTCACACACACACACGCCACATTGATGATGACGGCGATGACGCTGCCATTCAAACCGTTCCAAGGCCGGCGAGAATTGCAAAATGCAGCCAAACAGAAAAGATAGACAAGTGCGTGGGTCTGCATCTGCATCTGAGACTACAGACTGCTGTCGACAGACGTTGGATGGGGACGGGGGACGGGGGAGGGGTTCGCGGCATTTTGTCGCGGCTCTCGTTCTCGGAAACGGTTACTCCAAGGCCACACAATAATAATAAGCAACAGGGCGGCGGACTGACAAACAGAACTCGCGCATAGGCCACACTAAATGCGGCTAAAGGCGTTGCCATAGTCGAGATAACGAAGCGCAAAAAGAAATATGAAAATATGAAGCAAATATACAATACATAAAAAAAAAATAACTGTACCCGATAAGTCAGCTCAGGCTCTCTGATACTCGTCGCCTTTTGTTCCCTCCCCCTCCCCCAACAACAACAACTCCAACTCCAACTCCAACGAGAGCGAAAGCGAGACGCAAGTTGTTGCACTTTTTCCTTTTATTCTCTCTCTCTATTCTTAGTCTGCTCAGAGTCAGTCAGTCAGTCAGTCAGTCAGTCAGTCAGTTGGTCATTGGTGTCATGTGCATAGCTCACGCTGTCTCCTTCTTGGTCTTCTTTCTTTTTTTCGCCATTCCTCCTGGCCTAGTCTCGTCTTGGTCTCAGTTTACAGTTTGCCCGGGCTGGCAACTCTGGAGCGCTCTCTCTCCCCCCTCCTCTTTGCATGCATGTGCATGCCAGCCACATGGATTGTAATATGAGCTGAGACGTATTGGTAACGGTAAATGCAGGTTTCTCATTGACCATGTGGCGTATACGTAACACATGCGTTCCTTCACATTTTGTTGTGAATCGTACTAGAAAATGCGATTTTCAGACAGACTGACAGACAGTGGGAAGTAGAGAGACGAGGGAGACGAGCAGGAAGGCAAGTCAAGCAAGTCAGCAAATCAAATGATCATTGAACCCGTTCACACTCAACAATGCATTGATCTCGCTCTCTCTCTCTCGCTCTCTCTCTCGCTCAGTGTCAATCAGAGGAGTAACGGCATTTGGTAGCCCCAAAAAAAAAAAAACAGACCAAACGCAAAGCCTCAGCCAAGAATAAGTCACATGGCAGTCAACCTGGGCATAAATACATTGTGTATACAATATAAATAAATACATATATGCAAAAATATGTATTAGCTATAGCTTTAGCTATAACTATAGGTATAGATATAGATATAGAGAGAGAGAGCGAGAGCGAGCGAGAGAGAAAGAACCGGTCAAAGTCATCCATTCCATTCCATTCCCCTTCCCATTCTCCCACACACACACACACACACGACGATCGCAGTCGCAGTCGCAGTCGCTGCCGCTGAGCCGATTCATTTCCATTTCCCAGTGCCGAGTACGAGTACGAGCGAGCGCATATTTTTGCTCAACACATTTTTATCTAATAACCTTGTGCAATGTTATTAAACCCAAAAAGTTTCTTAACCTCGCCGGCAGCGCGAAGCGCAGCAGCAGCAGCAACGGGCAGCGCAGCTGCGTCGAGCAGCTTTTGATGAGAAATGCTAATACGCGCGTACGATCTGCGTTTGTGTTCAAGCATGAACGCATGCATACATATACATACATATATATATTACACACACACACACACACACGCAGGCAAACACTGAGCAAATAATCAACGACAACAACGCCACAAAGCTTACGAAAAAAAAATAGCGCGCTCACAAACACAAATGCAGCTGTGTGAATGCACACGAACCAGCGACAATTCGGTCGGTCGGTTGAAAGGGCAGTGGGGAAGGAGAGAGAGAAGGGGGGAAGGGAGGTAGACATGGCGAGGCAACTTGAGGCCTACTCTTAATGGGACTGCCCCTTGTATATGTATGTATGTATGTATGTATATCTATGCACATGCGTGCATATATTTAATATGTACAAATATATCAAAAGTGTATGTGTGTCAATTGAATACAATTCGTCTTGCGGCGAGTAGGAGTTTGCTTATTTGTGCACAAATACACATACATACATACGGACATACATACTATAGGATTCACGAATATGTAACACATACATACACGTACATACGGTTTCACCCAAATGGCGAACGCTTTGTAAATTGCAAGGCAAACAAGCAAATATAATGCGAGGCATGTAATACGAATTAAATTGTGCATAAGTATGTATGTATGTCTGTACATGCATCCATAGACATACATACATATGCATGCAAACATGTCTACACTCAAGGACTGATGGGCAGAGCACGCGCGCGCGGCAGAGCGAACGCGAGCGCGCGAGAGAGAGAGAGAGAGAGCGCGCGCATGAGCGAGAGCAATGCGCAGCTTACTTTTGTTTTAGCTTTTACTCTCGCACACAATCACAGAAGGGAGAGCGCAGTGTGTGTTATTTTTTCATTTTTTTTGGATAGCTGTTTTGCAAAGCACTGCGTTGTAGGCTTTTGTTCATGCAAGCAAATCGTGCATATGTATGTGTGCGCACACACAAACGCATGCACATATGTATATGTATGTAATTATTTTAAAATTAAATGCATTTTTACACAGACGCGAAATTTCGCCAGCTTTGCATTACTTTTGAAAGTGCCTTGTTGCGTTTTGGGCCAACTGCTGCGTCAGCAGTAAAACACAGTCCTTCGATTGGCGCACACAAAATCACATACAGTCTGTCAAGAAATTGTTTTGACAAAGCGAAATATTCATAGATTCCAGATTAAGGTGCACTTTAAACAACATTCTTTTAATGTTTTTATGTATTTTATATTTTTCTAAGAACTAGTTTGAAAAAAAAACATATTGAGATTGATTACATACTGGATACACTTTGATTTTGATTTTTAAAAATTGTTTGCAGTAATGGATCTCAATATGTTTTTTTTTCTTCAAATAGTTCTAAGCAAAAATAATATATCGTTATAAAATATGTAAAAAATAAAAGCATTAAAAGTATGTGGTTTAAATTGCATATTAATCTGAAAAATATGCATTTTTCGCTTTGTCAAAACATTTTCTTGACATACTGTGCACAAATAATGCCAGAAATGGGATTTATACAACTTGTATGCTCAATAACTCACCTCAATATGGCCAGTTATCTGGCAACGCTCCATTTCTCAACTCGCAGTTCAATGTTTTCTCATTGGAGAAGCTGCTCCACACGGCGGGCCAATAACTGATTGTCGCAGTCGGTTATCAGGGTGTCGAGGGGGGTGGTGGAGGGGGGATCGCACGATAATGGGCCGCACTTTGTTTTTGTTACACTTTTCACATGCGCGCACGCAGCGGCAAAGGGGTGGGGTGGGGTGGGGGGGAGACGAGCCGTTGAACGTTGACGTCACGAGAGTTCAAAGCCCTCGCGACTGCGACGACAGCTAACCAAAATTGCCGCGCACAAATCACTTCCCCCTTCCACATTTGATGAATGCATTTAACTTGGGCTAATCGGAGAGGGGGGGGGGGGGGGGGTAGAAAACTATTGACACTATTTAACGGAAAGGCGAACGACGACGACGACGAGAAACTAACGACAACCAAAGCCAAACGCGTCGCACTCTCAACTAAACGGCACTGGAAAATTTGCGACTCGATCTAGCTCTAGCTAACCCAGAAACTATTTGCGCTCAAGAGCAGCAGCAGCAGCAGCTGCTCAACTGTTCAACTTACATTGCTAGTTTCATGTTGTTGTTGGCAGCGAGCGGCGCTAGATAAGCCAAAGCGAATGCCAAAAGCGCTCAAATAGAAACACGCCAAACTAGCAGCAAAAACTAGTTGAGCGAGAGCAGAGCTTTTGAGTGAAAGCTAGCGACGGCAATAGTTGTGTGATCACAGCGGATCATCTGCGTGTGTGTGTGTGTGTGTGTGTGTGTGTGTGTGTGTGTGTGCACTCATAGAGCGGGGGATGAGCAGAAATTGTATTATCGCGAAAAAAAAAAGCTCTGTCGAAAAATTTCGAATTTCTAGCGTTTGCTCTCTTTTGAGCATACACAAACGTATGTGTGTGTGTGTGTGTGTGTGTGTGTACCTGTGCTTGCACACAAACTAATGATGAGTGTTTTTTTTTTTTTGTCGACTTTGGCATGGGGTAAACGACCGAATGTCCGACAGACGATGACTAGGTTAAGGTGAAGGTCAAATTAGCGCAAAATGCTAAAAAAAAAAAAAACCAACGACAACTAAAGCCAACCGCGCTGCGACTGCGACTGCGCCGCGCACCAACAATAGAAATCAACTTTGTCAGCGTTAAAGCGAAGCGAGCTAAAATAATAAAAACAACAACGACAAGGAAAAAAAAAAACAATAAGCGACTGAACAAAATAAAAGCGAAGAAGAAATTGAAGCGTAGACAAACGTGACCACGCGCAGGCAGGAAGAGACACAGGAGTAGGCACACACACACACACATACATACACATACACACACACATACGCATAGAAAGTTACGAACTCCAGACAAAAAGCTTGGCGAGCCGACAGACAGAGAGAGAGAGACGGACAGACAGTTGCAGTTGTCTTTTATTTGTGTCTGAAGAGACGCCCGCATCTTGTTCCCCCCACCCCAGCGCCAGACTCTCTCTCGGCCAGTCATAGAACAGTCCAAGTCTGAGCTCATCCAGGCAATTCTAATTTTGCCTGCTGTGTCTCTACATCCCGAAATACATATACATATATATACATATACACACATACATACATATGTATGTGTGTGGATAGATAGACGCCAACAAAGGAAACAAACAAACATACACACACAGAGCAAAAACGTGCGGACGCCGATTGACTGCGCCTCTGTGTTTGCGTCTGCGTCTGCGTCTGCGCCTGCGTCTCGCTGCGCTGCGCTGCGCTGCGCTGCGCTGCGCTGTTTGAAAGTGTTTGTTGAACGCCACGCGCTCGCTCACACGCCAAGCGCTCTCTCGCTCTCTGACACACACACACACACACACACACGCACAGGGCAACAATAGCGCGAGAAGCTTTTTCTGCAATCTAATGGCGCATCGGTCTCTGTTCTGTTCCCTCGCAGCTCACACACACGCACACACATGCACACACATCTACCGTCTCTATGGTTAGTACGCAGACCAGACCAGGCAGCGGCAGCGGCAGCGGTAGCAGCAGAGCCAGAGCAGACGTTGAACGCATGACCTTGAACTTGGACTCAGTTTACGAGTTGAAAAATTGGGTTTTGTTTTGAATTGTTTGCATGTCGCTGTCGCGTCGTCTCTCTCTCTCTCTCTCTCTCTCTCTCTCTCTCTCTCTCCTAGACTACTTGGCCGTTTCTAATTGTCACATCAAGCAATTAATCTATTCGACTCATTAATCACACTCAAAATTCTGCTCAAAAATATGCAAGCATGCAGTTGTATGCATTTGCATGTAACGGTATTCATAGCCATATTTGTTGTCGTTGTTTTTGTTGTTTTGGTCCCACAGCTGGCAGCTGTCTAGCCTTTGTCTAGCCCACACACTCACACACACTCACACTCACGCAGACACAGAGCTTTCCCAGTCCACGCTGTACTTTTGTAATGGTCGTCGTCATCGTCGTCGTCATCGTCGTCGTCGTCGTCGTCGTCGTCATCGTCATCGTCGTCGTCGACGTCGACGTCGTCGTCGTCGTCACCGTCGTCTCTCGTTCTAGTTTTTACATAAAACTTTCGCTTTCGCCGCTGTGGCTGGGCTGACTATGTATGCATGTGTGCGTGTGTGTGTGTGCGTGAGTGTGGCTGCCGGCTTGTGTGTGAGTGTGTGTATGTGTGTTTTTATTTGTATGCGGACGTTAGATTTTACATTTGACCGGCATTATGTGTGTATGGCAATGGCAATGGCAAACGGCAAATGGCAAATGGCGGAATGAGAGAGGGAAGGAAGGGGGGGGGGGATGTGAATTGTAGGCACAGGGTGTCTGTCTGTTGATTCTTGCCACTCTGCCGCTCTGTGCCTCCATCTGTCGGCAACAAGTGGCGATGTGTTTGTGTCTAGCTTCACGTCTATGTCCGCGTCTATGTCTGCGTCTGTGTCCGTGTCCGTGTCCGTGTCTCTGTCTGTGGGTGGGACTGACCTTGTTCAATGAACGCTCTGTAAACAAGCGGCTGCCCCCCCTCCCCCCCCCCCCCTCCTCTTACTTATCTGCGCAAAGTGGAATTGGCGTTGCCAAGCGCCTGGCGAACAGATAGAGAACTACTAGAGGAGACTTGGGGCCATGTCTGTGTGTCTGTGTGTGTGTGTGTGTGTGTGTGTGTGTTTGTGTGTTTGTGTTTGTGTGTGTGCACACACAACTAACGCAGTCGAAGCTAACCTTGAAAATAGCAAACGCCGCACACATGGCGAACAGGCCAAGCGAAACAGAAACAGAAATAAAGAGCGCACGAAAATGCAGCACAAATATGACATGGCCGACTGTTAGATACCCTGTACAATGTACAGAGTTCTATTAAACAAAGAGTATGTTTTATTATGTACGTATGTATGTGTATATGTGTAAATACATCTAGATGTAAAAATACTTGCATACATGTTTTTCGCCTTAATCAACATACTGTTAATAACAGAGTTAAAAATGTTAAATAAAAGAATTAAAAAAGAAAGAAAGGAAATGGCACAAATGCAGAAAATAAACCAGTACGATAACTAACCAATACACACACACACACACACACACACGCACGTGCATCTATTGTGAATCGAATTGAATTAAGTTTTAGTTTCCAACCGAACAAACTACTTGTCTATCTAATCTCATTTGTTTGGCGTTTGCTGCCGCTTTTTTCTTTCGCGCATTCAAGCAAATAATTGCTTTATTCAACTACACACACACACACGCACACACACACACGCACACGCACACTGCCACGGCAAACAAAATTGCAAAAAAAAATGAGCAAAAAAAAAAACTGCAATGCCAAAAAGCGCGCAAAAAAAAAAAAAACTTTTTCTAGAACTATTTTAAAAGCTGTTCGCGCCAGCAGCGGCTGCGTCTGCGTCTGCAGCAGCAGCAGCAGCGGCGGCAGCGGCGCTGACGGCAACGTCGTCGCCTGCTCTCTCTCTGTTTCGCCCTCTCCTTCACACCCTCACGCGCAGCCGGCTAGCCGGGCTGGGAGAGTGCGCGGCGAAATGCGCCAAACAAAATTTAATAATAATACAGCAACAACAAATACAGCGCAAAAAATGTAGTATTTAGCCTTGAAAGTTCGTAAACACTACGAATTGCGAATGCGAGCGAAGATCTCTTATATATACATATATATTCTTTTTTTTTTTGCACAAAAAGTCACATCAGAATTGAAAATAAAAATCAAATTCATTTCGAACTTGAACGAAATAAAACAACAGATCGAAGAATCCAACAAAGCTGACAAACACATACATACATACATATTTACTTATGTAAACAGTACAGCAATACATGCACACACACACACACACACATACACACATACTAGTTGCCAACTAGATTCTGCTTAGTGCAGCTGCGTGTATTTTGTTTTTAGAGCCGAAAGTTTCGAGTTCGAATTCGACGGCGCAAATATACGAACGTAACGTATTGTACCGTAAATTGGAATGTGAGCCCGAAATATAAGACCCCGCATTTTATGTTCTATATTCCAATATTCTATAAGTTAGCAGCTGCTGGGCGTCGGTCACGGTCACACGCTCCCCCCCCCCCCCCCTGCCGCCCAAAGAGTGTGGCGCTGTTTTTTTTTATTTTTTGCATTATTTTATTATTATGCATTGTACATTTTGTGTATAATTTGTTGGCTTGCATTAGAAGAAACTTGAGCTTTTCCCACCGGCTGGCTGGCCCACCGGGGCTCCACTTCAAATGAATTTGCGGATGCTTTCGCTGCAATTACAATTGTAACGGGATAGCTGCCGGCAGAGGCAAAGGCGCCGGTAGGTGGCAGGTGGATGTTCTTGCTCGTCATGGTAATTAGAGGCGATCCCCACACACACACACACACACACACGTGAGTCGAGTGCAAGTTGAAAGTAATAATCTCTGTTAGTTTTTTATAGCTCTTTTCTCCATGTACATACATACATACATACATACATGTGTATGTATGTATCTCTGCCTATCCATTTTGTCGCTATTAGTCAGCGTTCGCGTTGGCGTCGCAGTTGCTGCGTCGCCGACCGCAACGGAGTTTTGTTCTATGCACAAAAGTCACAGCTACACACACACACACGCACACCATAAACTAAGCGCGAGCGTGAGTGAGTGAGTGAGAGAGAGAGAGAGACAGCGCAAGAGAGGGTGAGAGATCGAGAGTCACAAATTTAATACTGGACTGTGCCAAAACTTTATTTGGCACATGCATGTGTGTGTGTGAGTGCGTCGCTGCTGCAGCGGCACTGCGTGTGTGTGTGTGTGTGTCTGCGCTCGGTCTGGTCCGTCATGGTGGTGGGAATTAAAAGCACAACACATTCTAATACTCAAGTTCAGGTTCAATTCACTGTGCTCCCCCCCCCCCACACATACATACATGCACAGACGCACAGATCACACACGAACACACACACACAGACACATATGGATCGTTAATTCCTGTCCCTGTCTGCCTACCTGGCGATCCTAGGCGGGGATCGGGGCACTCCGACTGGCCAGAACAGCAACAACGGCACAGAGCGTGCGCACGCTTGTTGTTGTCCCGCTCTCTCTCCCGCTCTCATACACACACACATACACGCACACATGCGCGACTGCTGCTGCTGCTGCTGCTGCTGTTGCCAAAAATTTCGGTGAATAGTTTAGTGTTTTTTTTTGTGTGTGCTTTCGACTGCCGTTGCCCCTGTCCCTGCCTAATGCGCTTTTTTGTGCGCTATCGCTGCCGCTGCTGCTGCTGCTGCTGCGCGCAGTCGGCGTCGCCGTCGCTGGCGCTGGCGTGTTCTGCCGCCTGCCAGAGGCACTCGAGCACTCTCTTCTTCTTTAGCACGAATTCAGTTGAGTTTCTACGCTTGCAATCATCAAACGCAACAAAAAAGCCCAACACGCTGGTTGGCCGCCGACTGCTGCTTCCAGCGTTACCCGTTTTACCGTTTCACCGTTTCGCCGTTTCACCGTTTCGCCGTTTTACCGTTTTACCGTTCAGTGTAGTCAGACAATTCGAGGCGATCCTGCGACGAAACGCGATGCAGCTTTCAATTAAACACAATTAAACTTATCTCAAATACATACATACATACATACATACCCACACATACATGGTTACATATGTAGCTAAATAGTTATAAGTGCGTGTTGTTCGGTCGGTCGTTCGGTTCGGTTCGGTAATTGATAAGTGTGTGTGTGCGTGTGTGTGTGTGTGTGTGAACGTTATACTATTTTTTTTTTACTATTATTTTTATTTGATTTGTTTTTTGCCGAGTGCCAAATGTTATTTGCATTTAACGTCTAAGCCAAGATCTCAAGTCAAAGCGAATAGCATTATTCTTCTTAAATTACCATAACAAATTTCTACCTCAACAACAACAAAACGAAGCCAAAGCCAAAAGCTGAATAATAACACTTAAGCAACAACAACAACAGTAAAAAAAAAAAACAAATATGTTTGCTAAACAAAATTCGCCAACAAATTGCACACATAATAATCTATTTCTGTTGGCAACCATAATTAACTATTAGAGCTTCGCTCAGATCCCAATCGTACATTATATATATATAAAAAATATATATTATATTATAGTGGGATGCTTTTATAGAGCAGGTATGTACTCCATGTGCAATTTGCATTTCACATTTCCATCGCGTAGAGCATACAACATTCGTCATCAAATTAAGCACACTCTCTCTCTCTCACACACACACACACACACACAAACAGCATTTCGTGTATGTGTGCGTGCTATTATTAGAACAGCTAAAAAGTGCAACGCACACAAGCGCACGCCTTCACTTATCTTGATAGTTTTCACTTTCAATGTCACAAACACACAAACACACAAACACACACACACACACACATAGGCAAGCTTTTACGTGCGCGTCTGAGCGTGTGTGTGTGTGTGTGGGAAAGAATACGCCCATACATACATATGTAGAGTGGAGACTTCAAAGCAGATGAAATCTACAAATATCCTCGCTAACAGAACAGTAACAGCTTTTACGTATGTGTGTGTGTGTGTGTGTGTGTGAGCGAACATGCATAGACAGAAGTGAGGAACCGAAACTAAAGCTAGAAATGGAACCAGGCCAGGAACCAAAACTAGAACCAATGCGAATAGCAAAAAGTGAGAAATCGAGATCTAGAAGTATCCTCACTTACAAAATATTAACTAAAGCAAGGGCAGAATAGAAACAGTTCAGGAACCAGAACCAATGCGAATGCAGACGAGATCTAGAAGTATTCTGTCGAACAGAATATTAACTAAAACAAGAAATAGAACAAGTTCAGGAACCAGAACCAGTTTCTAGAGGTATCCTCGTTAACAGAATATAAACTAAAGCAAGAGCAGAAACAGAACCAGTTCAGGAACCAAAACCAGAGCCAAACAGAACCAGTTCAAGAACCAGAACCGGAACCAATGCGAATGTAGACAAGATCAAGAAGTATCCTCGCTATTGGAATAGCATCTAAAGCTAGAGCAGAAACAGAACCAGTTCAGGAACCAGAACCAGTTCAAAACCCAGAACCGGAACCAATGCGAATGTAGACAAGATCAAGAAGTATCCTCGCTATTCGAATAGCATCTAAAGCAAGAGCAGAAACAGAACCAGTTCAGGAACCAGAACAAGTTCAAGAACCAGAACCAGTTCACGAACCAGTTCACGAACCAGAACCAGAACCAATGCGAATGCGAAAAGCACATCGAAAATTGTGCACTACAAGTGTTTTATTTATTTTTGCGATGCGTTTGCTGTTTTCACTCTGGTTCCAGTTTTGGTTCATTTGCTTAGCGCTGACTTTATTTTTTTTTCGAAGCACGCGTTTTGAGTGAATACAAAAAACATGCATATAAAATTCGAATTGTACTCGTTTAAATCGTAGTATTTGTTGTCTGTTTGCTTCTTTTTTGTCTAGAGACTAGTTTTTTTCTTCTTCTTCTTCTTCTTCATTTCAGTTTTGTTTCTATGTCACACAAATTGTCGCCGTGGTTGAATTGATTTTAAAGTGCATTTGTTAACAATTTTCGAACATTTTGCATTTTGCATTTTGCATTTTGCATTGCACCAAAAACAATCAACATTTTTAGCGGCCGCAGCAGAAAAATTCCCCCACACACACACATGTGTGTGTGTGTGTGTGTGTATGTGTGTGCTTTGAAGAAAGAATGAAAAGAACTCGCAAGAATACAATTTGATCAAACAAGTTAAACGAGTTGTATTTCATTTACATAGAATAATATAATTAACTTATACTTGTTCAAATGATTTGTTTACATTGCGATTCAACAATTTAAACAAAATTTCAAGATTTCGATTAAATTCGAACCACGACAATAGACGACCACGAGCTTTAAATGAATGCATATCCCATGCATAAGAGCTTGTCTTGACTGACTGATTGATTGACTGATTGATTGACTGACTGATTGACTGACTGACTGATTGATTGACTGATTGACTGATCTTTCTCTTCGATCTGGTAAAGCAGACAGATACGTGACATCATCAGGCTGCGTGTTCTGAGAGGTGTCTGAGAGTCGGACCAGCTGGCGAGAAGTCGCCGGTTCGAATTTAGAAATTATGTATATATTTATTTATTTGATATGTCTTTACCCACATTCTAAAAATGTATACATATATATACATATATATATATATATATAAGAGCTTGTCTTGACTGACTGACTGACTGATTGATTGACTGATTGACTGACTGACTGATTGACTGATTGACTGATCTTTCTCTTCGATCTGGTAAAGCAGACAGATACGTGACATCATCAGGCTGCGTGTTCTGAGAGGTGTCTGAGCGTCGGACCAGCTGGCGAGAAGTCGCCGGTTCGAATTTAGCAATTATGTATATATTTGTTTATTTGATATGTATTTACCCACATTCTAAAAATGTATACATATATATATATATAAGAGCTTGTCTTGACTGACTGACTGATTGATTGATTGATTGATTGACTGATTGACTGATCTTTCTCTTCGATCAAAGGTGAGCACAAGGGCGGGTCTTTTGGTAAAGCAGACAGATATGTGACATCATTAGGCTGCGTGTTCTAGGTGTCTGAGAGTCGGACCAGCTGGCGAGAAGTCGCCGGTTCGAATTTAGCAATTATGTATATATTTATTTATTTGATATGTATTTACCCACATTTTTTGTTTAAGTTTAATGAATTGACATTATTGAATTAATTAGTTGCAACTTTCTTTCGCCTTGTCCCATTGCAGTTATTTTAAATATTAGTCAATAGTCAACCGATCATCACACAAGACAGGACACACAGGAGCAACATTTACGCAAGCAGCAAGGACTTACACGTGTGTGCGTGCGTGTGCGTGTGTGTGTGTTCGTGCGTGCGTGCGTGCGTGCGTGCGTGCGTGCGTGTATGTGTGCGTAGGCGCAACAAACACGACGAGCAGAACGAACTATTTATACCCACGGTGCAATAGAAAGCCGCCAAAATACGCAAAAAGGTGACCACAAAGAAAGCCAGCGTTGTTTTCACAGTTGAGGACGACAACAACAACAGCAACAACAACAACAACAACAATTGCAACAACAGCAGCAACTACAACTACAACAACGCTAGGCAGCTAAGAACAGCAACAACAGCAACAGCAACAACAACAAGTCCAACTCCAACTGCAACTCCAACTCCAACTGCAACTGCAACTGCAACTGCAACAAACTTCTATCCCGAACAAGAAGAAAGCAACATGGACGAGACACAACATTTCTGTCTGAGGTGGAACAACTACCAGAGCAGCATCACATCGGCGTTCGAGAACCTTCGCGACGATGAGGACTTTGTCGATGTGACGCTCGCCTGCGAGGGTCGCAGCATAAAGGCGCATCGCGTCGTGCTTTCCGCATGCAGCCCCTACTTTCGCGATCTGTTGAAGGTAAGTCACAAACTGCTCCAAACTTCCCCATGGTTCGAAACTCGTTTCGAACATGTTAAATGGCCCAAAATCTGTCGAATCTGTAGCAATTTCTTGGCTTAGCAGCTATGTGAGATACTCTTTCATTTTTAGTTATCTAATAAGTTAAGAAAGCACCTTTGATTCTTGATCAGCCGACTCAATATTCCAATTCCTAGTTAATCCCGAAAACTGTAAGAGCTAAAGACTATATTTCCCAATTTAATATGCAGAATGATATCGATTTATTTAACGATATATTTTCTGCTTTGCATAAAATCGATTAGAGGCTTGGTTTTTAAAGCATAACTCGATATTTTTATAGGAGCCAGATATACCTATAACTCGACCCTATGGTATAAAAGGCACACTTATCTCCAATTCTTGATCAGCCGAGTCATAATTCCAATTTCTCGTTGATTTCGTCAACTATAAGAGCTAGATACTCGATGCACAGTATATATTCTTCCATTTAACGCGCAGTCTGGTATCGATATCGATATCGATTTATCGATATCTATTTTCATTGCCATAAAATCGATAAAAATCGATTCGAGACTTGGTTTTTTGGGCATAACTCGAACATTTTTGGAGCTAGATATCGATATCGATTTATCGATATCTTTTCTCATTGCCATAAAATCGATAAAAATCGATTCGAGACTTGGTTTTTTGGGCATAACTCGAACATTTTTGGAGCTAGATATCGATATCGATTTATCGATATCTTTTTTCATTGCCATAAAATCGATAAAAATCGATGCGAGACTTGGTTTTTTGGGCATAACTCGAACATTTTTGGAGCTAGATATCGATATCGATTTATCGATATCTTTTTTCATTGCCATAAAATCGATAAAAATCGATTAGAGACTTGGTTTGAAATTTATAGGAGCTAAAATAGGTATATATCGAGATCCCATATATATAATATTTGATCTGGCTTTGGAATTGTGAATTGGCGAAAAGCGAAAAGAATTTTTTATTAATTTGCAATTGAGTTTCAAGTTGTCGCAATTCGAAATACAATTTCTTTTGACCTACATAAGTGCACTATAAATGAGATAAAGGGCGAGAAAAAAAAACAAAGAGTGTGGGAGAGGGGGCAGGGAGGGGAAGGGGGGGGGCAGGATAAACACATGTGCATCAGCTGCCAGTCGAGTCGCTGCATCCCGTTCGCCAGCTGCAAATAGATATACAGCTATATATATGGAGAGATATGTGGAGAGATATATGGAGAGATATGTGGAGAGAGAAGATATATACAGCTATATATGTGGAGAGAGAAGATATATACAGCTATATATATGGAGAGATATATGGAGAGATATATGGAGAGATATGTGGAGAGAGTAGATATATACAGCTATATATGTGGAGAGAGAAGATATATACAGCTATATATATGGAGAGATATATGGAGAGATATATGGAGAGATATGTGGAGAGAGAAGATATATACAGCTATATATGTGGAGAGAGAAGATATATTCAGCTATATATGTGGAGAGATATATGGAGAGATATGTGGAGAGAGAAGATATATACAGCTATATATGTGGAGAGATATATGGAGAGATATGTGGAGAGAGAAGATATATACAGCTATATATGTGGAGAGATATATGGAGAGATATGTGGAGAGAGAAGATATATACAGCTATATATGGAGAGATATGTGGAGAGAGAAGATATATACAGCTATATACATATGTGGAGAGAGAAGATATATACAGCTATATATGTGGAGAGATATATGGAGAGATATGTGGAGAGAGAAGATATATACAGCTATATATGTGGAGAGATATATGGAGAGATATGTGGAGAGAGAAGATATATACAGCTATATATGTGGAGAGATATATGGAGAGATATGTGGAGAGAGAAGATATATACAGCTATATATATGGAGAGATAAATGGAGAGATATATGGAGAGATATGTGGAGAGATGGAGAGACTCGGGTCTAGACTAAGTCGCGCTGCGGCACAGTTTTTAATGGCAGCCTAATTAATAAAACGATGATTGCACACACACACACACACACACACACACACACACACACACACACACACACACATACAACTGTGTATTTGTGTGTGTAGAGTTGAGTTGTTTGCAATGTGTCTCGTGCTCTCGTGGTGTAAACTGGCAAAAGGCAAAGTTCTTAGCTCTTAGCTAAAATATGACGGCAAGAATGGGCCCAGGCCGTCTGCTCGTCTGTTTGCATTTTAATTTATTTAGTTGCGCACGACAACAACAACAACAACAACAACAACAACAACAACGAGAAGAAGAAGAACAACTATGAAAAGTACATTTAACAGCGACAAAAGGCAAAACCGACGACAACACGCCAAAAAGTCGACAACTATGAGAAAGTTGTTTCCATCTGCGGGGAACAGTCGCAGTTACAGTCAGGGCCATCGTTTCGTTTTGAAACTCCTGAAAAGGGGCAATAAGTTCTGCACTAAATTATGACTCCAAACTGGCTCAAATCAGGCAATTATTTGGCCAAAAAACATTTGATTCATACTGGCCAAAGCTGGACCTCAGCCCAAAAACATATTCACATATTCTATGCAAAAACAGTCTCTCTCTCTCTCGCTCTCTCTCTCTCTCTCTCTCTCTCTCGCTCTCTCGCTCTCTAATTTGCATTCTGCCCAACAATTATGAGTGTGCCCGACTAGCAGATACCCTCTGAACCCAGCGCCAAGCACTTAAACTTTATACATGCAAAGTCGATATTTATCGATAAAATGTAAATGCGAGCAGATATCGAACAGGCGTAAATTGAAAACCTGATTCCACTATGCTAAAAATATGTTACATTTACAAACTTCACATTCTGCGATTCCATTACCAAGAGTCCGTTGTCGATAACATGTGAGTGGAGTTTTCTAAATAGACAGCTGATCGATTTGATTTTAAAAGTCAAATAATACATACATGACAGATATGGGTTTCTCATGGGCAACATATTTCACATTCGCCGAAAAATGTTAAATGTAAATAGTGTTGTCAGTGGAATTGGGCTCTTACACAAAAAATGCAATATATTTTAGATTAACAAAATATGTTACATTCGCAAAATATGTTACATTCGCAAAAAATGTAAGAAATGTTGCCAGTGGAATCGGGCACATAGCACATACGCAACAAATGTTAAATGTAAATAATGTTGTCAGTGGAATTGGGCTCTTACACAAATATGCAACATATTTTAGATAAGCAAAAGATGTTACATTCGCAAAATATGTTACATTCGCAAAAAATGTAAGAAATGTTGCTAGTGGAATTAGGCACATAGCACATTCGCAACAAATGTTAAATGTAAATAATGTTGTCAGTCGAATTGGGCTCTTACACAAATAGCCAATATACTTAACATATCACAGTACGTTACATCGGGATTCGCGTTAAAAAAAAAAAAAAAAAAAAAAAGATAAGAAAAATATGTTACATTCGCAAAAAATGTAAGAAATGTTGCCAGTGGAATTAGGCACATAGCCAATATGCCCGTTTTTAGGCCTTTCGCAATGGGTTCGAGGAACATTAACTACAACTCTGAAGCTGGGAATGGGGGAATGGGGCCGACAATGCAGTTGAATGCCGTCTTGTTGCCCGTTTGTTTGCGTTTGCGTTTGCGTTTGTTATTATTTTATTTTTATTATGACATTAAAATTATGGAAGTCGGTTTACCTCGTTTACCTGCCCGCCGCCCAAAAACTTGTGACTGCATTGTATAAAATATTTGCACGCAATTGCGGTTTTTAGGAGGCCTCGAGACTTGGGCCAACTCTCCGTCTCCCTTTTGGACTCTCCGTCTCCCCTCGCGCAAAACTTTGCCATTTGCATTGTTTGAGCTGTCATTGGCGTCACAACGAAGCGAAGCCCGGGTCGGGATTGGGATTGGGCCTGGATTGATTAGTGGAATGTTCGCCCCGTTGTCTGTTCTTTGCCATTGCAGCTGAAATTATATAAATTACAAAGTTCTCAGTTCTTAGTTTTGCTGGCCGTAAAATATATTCGCTCTTGACGTGATTTGTTAACATGATAGAAAACTTGCTTTTGTATATTTTAGACGCAAAACGAAAAAAGTAACAACACAGCAACAATTTAATGCAGCAACTTTGTAGGCAAAAATGTTGCGGCCGAGTCCCAACGACTGCCCAATACTCTATTTAATCTATCTGTCTCGCGCTTTAATTGTGCTAGATTTCTGAAGGATTTCAATAGAGTTCTAATTGGTCGAGTCTGAAATTTGAAATGATTTTGAAACTGATCGGACACAATTTAAAACTTCGCACAAAAAATCTTTAAATCGCATTCCCACACGAAAAAGTTTGAATTCTGCGAAAAGTGTGAAACACGTCTCAAATGATTTTTCTTATAGATCTTTGGAAATGAATTTGAGCGCGAAACGTCACCTACCAAATCTTTGACCTCCATTTCCACCAAGGAAAAAATTTTTGGAAAAGTGTGAAACATCGCTCAAATGAATTTGAACAAAGATCTTTGAGAATAAGTTTGAGGCCGATCGGATGGTAAACAAAAAAGTTGCATACAAACGTTTTTCGCCATTTTTCCACACTTGCGGGTGGAATTTCCCGAACTACAGTGAAAGTTTCAGCTTCCTAGCTCTTACGGTTTGGGCTGTGCGTTGATCACCAATCAGTCAGTCAGTCTGACTTATCAGTCAATCAGTCAGTCAGTCAGTCAGTCAGTCAGTCAGTCAATCAGTCAATCAGTCAGTCAGTCAGTCAGTCAATCAGTCAATCAGTCAATCAGTCAGTCAGTCAGTCAGTCAGTCAGTCAGTCAGTCAATCAGTCAGTCAATCAGTCAGTCAGTCAGTCAATCAGTCAATCAGTCAGTCAGTCAGTCAGTCAGTCAGTCAGTCAATCAGTCAGTCAGTCAGTCAGTCAGTCAGTCAGTCAGTCAATCAGTCAGTCAGTCAATCAGTCAGTCAGTCAGTCAGTCAATCAGTCAATCAGTCAGTCAATCAGTCAATCAATCAGTCAATCAGTCAGTCAATCAGTCAATCAGTCAATCAGTCAGTCAGTCAGTCAATCAGTCAATCAGTCAGTCAATCAGTCAATCAGTCAGTCAATCAGTCAATCAGTCAGTCAATCAGTCAGTCAATCAGTCAGTCAGTCAATCAGTCAGTCAGTCAGTCAATCAGTCAATCAGTCAATCAGTCAGTCAATCAGTCAGTTTTATATATAGAGATATTCTATATATATTCCAAATTTCAAGTCTCTAGCTATAGAGAACTATACATAGACTAACGCAGTCAGGACAATCGGGCCAATATACTCTTTTAACATTTGCAAAAGAGTATAAAAAGAGAGGGGGGGGGGGAGAGCGCGGGGGAGTCGCATTTAGTGTCATTTGCGTCGCAAATGCTTGCAATTCTTATTTTCTGACAATACGTCAACATTTTGTGTAGCCGTGCATATTGTTGTGTATACGACACGGGGTCCACCTACAGATTTGCCTCATTTTGCACAAGCTATCCGGCCAATAAATTGCAAAGTTTCACGCGGGGCGGGGCTGGGGGCGGGGGAAAGGGGGGCGGGGTCTATGATAATGGCAAGCCAACACAATTGCAGACAACAGCAAGTCGGCATTTAATTTGGTAAAAAGGCCAACTAAATGCAGAGCGCAAAAAAAAGAGAAAAAAGACTGCAACTGCAACTGCAACAATGCCAAGGGAAGAAAAAAAAAAAGCGGCTAAAATAATTATATACCAAGAAATTAGTACAGAGTATACGAAAAACTTTGTTGGCAAACAATACACACGAGAGAGAGAGAGAGAGGCGCAGGCAGGCAGCGAAGTTTGTAAATTCAATTTGCAACAGACATGCAAACTAGAGTCCAGTCCGGGTCCGGGTCCGGGTCCGGGTCCGGGTCCGAGTCCGGGCGACACTTCTCTCTGTGCCTGATCTTCTCGGCGCGTCGCAATTGTGTGCGCGCCTTGTGCCTATGCATAAATATTTAATTAACTGCAGCGCATTATTTTAATTAGGTGTAAAACTGCAAAGCAGACAACAAGATATGAAGTGGCAACAACTGCCAACTGCCAACAGTCCGGGCCAGCCTAATGGGCGCCTCTAAAAGCATTTTGGCTTCTGTTCAAACTGTGACTGTGACTGTGACTGCGACTGTGACTGCGACTGCGACTGCGACTGCGAGCTGTGACTGCGAGCTGTCCGCGACAGGCGGGACACGCCCATTTAGCTGTGTGCGACTGCAAGAAATTGCCTTTCACAATTTGCATTTGCTGTAACAGTGGCAACCCTGGCTCAGCTAAATTTTACTTTTTTTTTTTTGAGCTAAACTCGAATATTTTCAGAGATCGTCTTTGAATTTGTAGCTGCCTTTCACAATTTGCATTTGCTGTAACAGTGACAACCCTGGCTCAGCTAAATTTTACTCTTTTTTTTTTTGAGCTAAACTCGAATATGTTCCGAGATCGTCTTGCAATTTGTAGCTGCCTTTCACAATTTGCATTTGGTGTAACAGTGGCAACCCTGGCTCAGCTAAATTTTACTCTTTTTTTTTTTGAGCTAAACTCGAATGCTTTCAGAGATCGTCTTTGAATTTGTAGCTGCCCTTCACAATTTGCATTTGCTGTAACAGTGGCAACCCTGGCTCAGCTAAATTTTAATCTTTTTTTTTAAGCTAAACTTGAATATGTTCCGAGATCGTCTTGTAATTTGTAGCTGCCCTGCACAATTTGCATTTGCTGTAACCGTGGCAACCCTGGCTCAGCTAAATTTTATTCTTTTTTCTTTTGAGTAGTACTGAGTTCCGAGAACAACCCTGCTTATCGTCTACAGATAGCGCAAAATTTAGGTTCTTTTATCATTATTCAACTTGGTCAACTGTTTTGATTAAGGCAATTGCGCAAAGCCAGCGACAGTTGTGCAACACTGGCTCGCACAAAGCCACCTTTTGCGACAGCGAAAGTTGTGCAACACTGGCGCGGGCACAGAAGAAATCCAGACATACACTTTTTGCACTGTGCTACTTTAGCCAAATTTCGGTCGCCGTTGCAGTTCCTGTTTCTCATATCAAGCATAGCAACTTTTTGTAACGACAGTTGTGCAACACTGGTGCGCTCAGTTGTGCAACACTGGCAGCAGATATCCAAGCAGACCTTTTTACACTGTGCTCCACGCGCTGCCTAGAGCCTCTTTCTCTAGCAGTTCCTGTTTCTCATATCAAAAGGAACTTTTTGCAACACTGGTGCGCACAGTTGTGCAACACTGGCAGCAGATATCCAAGCAGACCCTTTTAACACTGTCCTCCTCCAGCCAGCCTCTTTCTCTAGCCGAATCTCTCGGTCGATGTTGCAGTTCCTGTTTCACATATCAAAAGGAACTTTTTGCAACACTGGTGCGCGAAGTTGTGCAACACTGGCAGCAGATATCCAAGCAGACCCTTTTAACACTGTGCTCCACACTGTGCCTAAAGCCTCTTTCTCTAGCAGTTCCTGTTTCTCATATCAAAAGGAACTTTTTGCAACACTGGTGCGCACAGTTGTGCAACACTGGCAGCAGATATCCAAGCAGACCCTTTTAACACTGTCCTCCTCCAGCCAGCCTCTTTCTCTAGCCGAATCTCTCGGTCGATGTTGCAGTTCCTGTTTCTCATATCAAAAGGAACTTTTTGCAACACTGGTGCGCGAAGTTGTGCAACACTGGCAGCAGATATCCAAGCAGACCCTTTTACACTGTGCTCCAGCCAGCCTCTTTCTTTAGCCGAATCTCTCGGTCGATGTTGCAGTTCCTGTTTCACATATTGTTTTCGCCACTTCTCTTTTTTGCACTTTGCTTCTGCTTCTTCTTTTTTTTTTTTTTTGGGCGAAAATCATGTATGTATGTATGTATGTATGTATGTAGGTGCTCTTTGGATGTGACGATGATCACTTGATCGCTGCCTCTGTCTCTTGACCTCAATTTCACAATCTGCCGCTGCTCCTGTTCCCATCCTCTCTACCCCCCCCCCTCCCCCTCCCTTGCCTCCCTACCACCCGTCTCTGCACACACACACACACGATCGTGTTGGCAAATATAAGCACGGCATATGTGTGCGATAATATATGCATACATGCACATACATGCACATGCATGCACAGACATGCACATGCATGCACAGACATGCACAAACATGCACAGATGCGTTTACATCAGCTCATCTGCGCGAATGTGAAAATAAATTGCAAGCTGCGAGTAAATAAGGCGCAGAGACAAGTCAAGACAAGACAAGACCAACTGTCTCTCTCTCTGTCTGTCTGTCTGTCTTCTTTTCTCTGTCTTCCTTCTTTTTCTCTGTCTGTCTTCTTTTTCTCTGTCTGTCGCTCGATGCATGAGATCGGGCTGGGGCTGGGGCTGGGGCTGGGGCTGGGGCTGGGGCTGTTTCTGTATCTGTTTCTGTAGTCGCAAGGCGCGCGCAATCGAAATAATAACAAAGACGCCGTAACTTGACCTAATTTTGACTGCACTTTGTTGGCTTGCCACTTGATAATAAAGTGAAATTTACACACACACACACATAAAACTGGAGACTGCAGACTGCGAACTCGAACTGCGAAGAATAAAGACGACGTGGTTGGCCCTGCAACTGGTTTTGGGGCAGGGGCAGGGGGGGAAATGGGGTCAGCTGCAAGCGAGGGACTGCAAATATTGAATCAAGTAAATCTACTCCTTGCAAATTGGGTTGAAAAACATAACAGCAACAACTTGATTCAAGTTGTTGCCAGCTTAACTTGAACTTAAATCTGAAAACTTGATACTGCAAATATTGAATCAAGTAAATCTAGTCTTGCGATTGACTTGCAATCTGACTTTGGCATGAAATTCTTATTTCAAGCATCGACTTTTTTTAAGTACGAATAAACTTGACTCAAGGATTGCCTTTGACTTTTTTTAAGCTCTCTTCGAGCTTGAATTAAGTCGAAATGTTTATTAAATAACAGGTCTGCAAATATTGAATCAAGTAAATCTAGTCTTTGCAAATTGGGTTGAAAAACATAACAGTAACAACTTGATTCAAGTTGTTGCCAGCTTAACTTAAACTTAAATCTGAAAACTTGATACTGAAAATATTGAATCAAGTAAATCTAGTCTTGCGATTGACTTGCAATCTGACTTTGGCATGAAATTCTTGATGACTTTTTTTAAGTACGAATAAACTTGCCTCAAGGATTGCCTTTAACTTTTAAGCTCTCTTAGAGCTTGAATTAAGTCGAAATGTTTATTAAATAACAGGTCTGCAAATATTGAATCAATTATAGATAGTCTTGCAATTGGGCTGAAAAAAAAATACATAACTTGATTCAAGTTTTTACGAACTCAACTCTTGCTTGAATCAAATGAAAGAGCAGTCTCTATAATACTTGACTTTGGCATGAAATTCTTATTTCAAATTTAAAAAAAAATTAAAAAAAAAAAAAAAAAAAAAATATTGAATCAAGTAAATCTAATCTTGCAATTAGGTTGAATCTGACTTTGGCATCAAAATTCTTATTTCAAGCATGACTTTTTTTATGGTATGAATAAACTTGCCTCAAGGACTGTTTAGTTTTCAAGTCTTTGACTTTTTTGAGCTCTCTTAGAGCTTGAATTAAGTCGAAATGTTTATTAAATAACAGGTCTACAAATATTGAATCAATTATAGATAGTCTTGCAATTAGGCTGAAAAATAGAATAGTAACAACTTCATTCCAATTGTTTCCAGCTTAACTTAAACTTGAATTTGAATACTTGAATCTGAAAACTTGATACTGAAAATATTGAATCAAGTAAATCTAGTCTTGCAATTAGGTTGAATCTGACTTTCCCATGAAATTCTTGATGACTTTTTTTAAGTACGAATAAACTTGCCTCAAGGATTGCCTTTGACTTTTTTTGAGCTCTCTTCGAGCTTGAATTAAGTTGAAATGTTTATTAAAAAAAAATTTAAAAAAAAAAAAAAAATTAAAAAAAAAAAAATTAAAAAAAAAAAAATTAAAAAAAAAAAAATATATGTGTATGTATAGAAGAACAGGTCTACAAATATTGAATCAATTATAGATAGTCTTGCAATTGGGCTGAAAAATAGAACAGTAACAACTTGATTTAAGTTTTGACGAACTCAACTCTTGCTTGAATCAAATTAAAGAGCAGTCTCTATAATACTTGACTTTCCCATGAAATTCTTATTTCAAGTTGACTAATGTCTGGCATTGTCTATATATTTATTTTTTCAGAGCACACCCTGCAAACATCCGGTAATATTGCTGCAAGATGTGAATTTCATGGATCTGCACTCGCTGGTCGAATTCATTTACCACGGCGAGGTGAACGTGCACCAAAAGTCGCTGCAGTCGTTCCTCAAGACCGCCGAGGTGCTGCGCGTCTCCGGCCTGACGCAGCAGCAGGCCGAGGACACGCACAGCGTAAGTACAGCCGCGATTAACAATAATAATAGCAGCAACTAATTAAATAATTAATTACCTTTGCAGCACCTGGCGCAGATACAGAATTTGGCCAATGCCGGCATACGACAGCCGCATCACGATGACGCCACGTTGTTCAGCAGCCGCCAGGGCGTTGGATTGTCGTCGTCGTCGCCGCCGCCGCTGCCGTCGTTGCCGTTGCCGTCGCACATTAACAACAATCTGCTGAAGCGCATGGCCATGTTGCATCACAGCGGCAGCAGCGGCAGCGGCAGCGGCGGCGGCGGCGCCTCAATCGACGAGACGTCGCATGCCTTGAAGCGTTTGCGCAGCGCCGACAACGGGCTGCCGCTGCCCGCCGGCGCCGCCGCCAGCTGCAGCAGCAACAACAACAACAACAACAACAACAGCCCCGATTTGCAGCGCAGCGGCTCGCCGCAGCTGACGCCGGCGGACTTCAGCACGATGAAGCATCACCACAACAACAACAACACGCCGCCGCTCAAGGAGGAGAAACGTAAGCAACCCTACTCCAAAATCCAATTGGAATTCATTTCGATTCCCTTCTCCCTCTGCAGGCAATCGACCCGGTGGCAACTCTGGCAACTCTGGCAACACCAACGGCAATGGCATCTCCCTTAGCGATAAGTTGGGCAGCTTGACGCCTTCGCCTTTGGCTCGCGGTCTCGAGGACGTCAAGTCGGAGCCCATGGAGCTGGTCTGCTCCAGCAACAACAACAACAACAACAACAGCAACAACAACAGCAACAACAACAGCAACAACAACAACAACAACAACAACGTTAATCCGAATGTGAGCGAGGAGCACAGCAACGATTCAACCGGCGAACATGACGCCAATCGCTCGAGCAGCGCCGACGGCGGCAAAGGCTCAATGAGGTAATACACACAACTTGACTTGATATTTGATACCCTACCTTATACCCTACCCTCCTTTTGCAGCTCCGGCAACGATGACGAACTCAACGAGAATCTCGCCTCGCATCATGCCGCACAGCCGTTCATCATGTCGCCAGCGGACAGCAAATTGTTTCCGGGCGCCGCCTTCAACTTTCCGATGTCCAATCTCGATCATTCAGCTTTGATTGGTGCGTATTATCCGACTAGATATATACTCTCTCCAGTTTAGCGAATCGCCAGCAATTGAAAATCGCCCGAAATAATATCCAAAAAACATGATAAAAGTCAGGCAGATTCTGAAAAGAAAAAAATAAATAAAATACAAATTGAAAAATTCTTTGCAATATTCAGAAATAATTTCCAAAAAATAATTCACAGTTAAAGCTAGATGTATAGTGAAAGCTAGAGTATATGCAAATTCAGGAATATTTTTGAAAAACCCAAACATAAATTGAAAATTGTTCGAAATATTCCGAAATAATATCTAAAAAAATAGTTAAAGTAAGAGTATAGCAAAAGTCAGGGATATTCCTGAAATAACCAAACATAAATTGAAAATTGTTCGAAATATTCCGAAATAATATCCAAAAAACATGAATTCAAGTTAAAGCTAGATGCGATGATAGAGTATGGTAAAAGTCAGGCAGATTCTTAAAAAAAAACATAATTTGAAAAATTCTTTAAAATATTCCGAAATAATTTCCAAAAAATAATTCACAGTCAAAGCTAGAGTATATTCAAATTCAGGGATATTCTTGAAAAACCCAAACATAAATTGAAAATCGTGCGAAATATTCAGAAGTTTTAAAAAAAATTAGTTAAAGTTAGAGTATAGCAAAAGTCTGGGATATTCCTGAAATAACCAAACATAAATTGAAAAATTCTTTGCAATTTTCCGAAATAATTTCCAAAAAACAATTCACAGTTAAAGCTAGATGTATATTCAAATTCAGGGATATTCCTGAAATAACCAAACATTAATTGAAAAATTCTTTGAAATATTCCGAAATAATTTCCAAAAAATATTTAAAGTTAGCCGGAAATTATTAATATAAAAAAACTAAAAACAAGAAATTGTTGACATTTTTCCAAAAATGTTTTCATGAAAAGGCGATTTTCTAAATGTAGGCATCAATTGAAAATCGTTCGAAATATTCAAAAAATTAGTTAAAGTTGAAGTAAAGCAAAAGTCAGGGATATTCCTGAAATAACCAAACATAAATTGAAAAATTCTTTGAAATATTCCGAAATAATTTCCAAAAAATATTTAAAGTTAGCCGGAAATTATTAATATAAAAAAACTAAAAACAAGAAATTGTTGACATTTTTCCAAAAATGTTTTCATGAAAAGGCGATTTTCTAAATGTAGGCATCAATTGAAAATCGTTCAAAATATTCAAAAATTTAAAAAAAAATTAGTTAAAGTTAAAGTAAAGCAAAAGTCAAGGATATTCCTGAAATAACCAAACATAAATTGAAAAATTCTTTGAAATATTTCGAAATAATTTCCAAAAAAATAGTTAAAGTTAATGTAAAGCAAAAGTTAGGGATATTCCTGAAATAACCAAACATTAATTGAAAAATTCTTTAAAATATTCCGAAATAATTTCCAAAAAATAGTTAAAGTTGCCCAAAAATTATGAATATAAAAAAACTAAAAACAAGAAATTGTTGACATTTTTCCAAAAATGTTTTCATGAAAAGGCGATTTTCTAAATGTAGGCATACATTTAAAATCGTTCGAAATATTCAGAAGTTTTAAAAAAAATTAGTTAAAGTTAAAGTAAAGCAAAAGTCAGGGATATTCTTGAAAAACCCAAACATAAATTGAAAATTGTTCGAAATATTCCGAAATAATTTCCAAAAAATAGTTAAAGTTGCCCAAAAATTATTAATATAAAAAAACTAAAAACAAGAAATTGTTGACATTTTTTCAAAAATGTTTTCATGAAAAGGCGATTTTCTAAATGTAGGCATACATTTCTCTTGACACACACACACACACACACACACACAGACAGACACACACCTATGCACATTGATTTCTATATGCATAAAAAATCTTCTCTCGATCCTTTCGATCATATATATATATGCAGGTCTGAACACACAGCTACAACAATCTGGTGAACTTGCCGTCTCTCCACAAGGTGAGTCCGAACATTTCTCTCAATTTACTCTATTGTTTCGCTCTATTTGCGCTCAAAAGCTCATTATTACATTTTTTACATCAAATGCAAATACCAACAAATATCTATATATATACTATATATATATATATATATATTTGTCAAAAATATCAACAAAACAAAAAGAAAACCCAAATAAATTAATATCAATGAAAAAAAAACAAAAAGGAAATAATAGAAATCCAAAATATTTTAACGTTGAAGAAATGTGTCTGTATCATTTGTTTTACTTGAAAAAAAAAAAAACATACTTACATACGTTACGTGCCATGCATATAAATCGGGCTATATATATATATGTGTGTTAACTACAATTTGATTTAACTTTTGATTTATTTACCTACACACAAGAATATATTTGATAATTTCATTCGATTCAGTCATTTTGATTTTTTGATTTGATTTCAATGTAAACCAAGCTACTAACGTCCCCATCAAAGGTGGCTAGTACAGGGTATCTAATGCAATATATATACCCTATATACAGAGTCTGCCCACCTTTGTCAGGGATATTTTAGAATTGCAAACACGTAAAAGCCAAAAATCAAATAGTTACAAAACAGTTTTCATTCACTTTTTTTTTTTTTTTTTTTTTTTTTTTGGTAAATTTTCCAATCGTTTTTTTTTTTGTTCTGTTTGCATCTTCAAGTCCAATCAGAAAAGTGTATAAATTTCTTTCTTGTTCGATTGTTTCGATCGTAAATGTTTTTTTCCATTTATTTCCGACAAATTTAAAAACAATTTGAAAGAAAGAGGAAATGCTTTGAGTTTAGGCCATGAAAATCAGTTTAGCCGTAATAATCATATGTATAACAAACCGCCAAGCTAATGTCAATGCTAATAATGCTCACGATGATGATGATGATGATGATGATGATGATGATTATCACATAATGATAATGCGAAATCGAATATTTCATAATCCAGCCATATTCATGTATGTAAGCATCACACTGAACCCAACATTCCAAAACGTGAAACCTTTGCAAGCAATCCTTGCCACAGTCACCTTGTGTGTGTGTGTGCGTGTGTGTGTGTGTGTGTGTGCGTGTGCGTGTGTGTGAATACATTAAACTAATTAACTGAACGAACGCACTTTAAAGGGGGAGCAGGGGAATGTTTTTGAATATGTGGCGCACATTTTAATTGCCGCTGTTATTCTGAGGTTAGGCCACAACAATTTGCCACGCCCCCTTTCCAGCCCACCCTCGCACACACACACACACACACAGGATGTGCGTGCTTCAACCTAAAACCAGTTCGGAAAAGCTTTGCGGCTTTGCGGCTTTTGTGGCCTGCCCCAACATGAACCGGGAACAGTTACACTGCACAAAAAAAAAAGATTTTCATGCATTTCCGAAAATTGCCAGAAAATACTTTTTCCCTAAAGAAAGAATAAAATAACTGAAATAAATTGTTATTGTTTTTTAGTAGCTAAATAATATTTAAAAAAAAAAATTGCTTTGAGAAAATTGACATAAAATACTTTTTGCCTAAAGAAAAAACGGATAGAAAAAAAATATAAAATAACTAGAATAACTTGTGATAGTTTTTTAGTAGCTAAATAATATATTTAAAAGAAAATTGTTTTGAGAAAATTGCCAGAAAATACGTTTTCCCTAAAGAAAGAACAGATATTAAAAAAATAAAATAACGTGATATTTTTTTAGTAGCTAAATAATATATTTAAAAAGAAAATTGCTTTGAGAAAATTGACATAAAATACTTTTTCCCTAAAGAAAAAAACGGTTAGTAAAAAAATAAAATAACTAGAATAACTTGTGATAGTTTTTAATATAATCAAAAGAAAATTGTTGGAGAACTAAAGAAATTGAAAAATCAATTTTCATTTTATGGCGATTTTCCAGAATTAAGAGTGAACATTTTTTTTTGGAGTGTATGAACAGGAGCTCAGCGCTCGTGCTGATAATTTATGAATTGGACTGAAACTGGGATGTGCCTGTGTCTAATAAGCAAAAATCCAATTGGGGCAAGCATATTTTCCAATTAGCAAAACAAAAAACAATTGGGGCAACGTTTTTTGATTGTTTGGTTCAGTGTTTTGTGCGTATTTTTTTTGTTTCGTGTTAGATTTCAAGTTCATTCGGCTTACTTCATGTTCCACACATGTTAAATCAGATTCAACTCTAAATATACTCTAAATATGTCATAAAGCCACATTCGATCGCTCTCTCTCTCTATATCTTTCCTTCTCTCTCTCTCTCTCTCTCTCTCTCTCTCACATTTAAAGCTAGTCGTATTCGTATTAGGAATTCGGTAAAGAAACCAATTCGAATTCGAATTCGAAACCGAAACCGAGCTCAAATTAGAATTTCAATATTTGAACAGAATATGATCTTAAATATATATTTTCCGTAATTTTTTGTTTGTTACTTAAACAACATTTCGTTCGTTCGTTCATTTTCTGAGTCCATTTTTTAATCGTTTGACGTTTTTAGTTTCGTTTATTTGTGTGCTAATTTTGTATACGTAATAATAATCAAAAAAAAACAAACCATCAGCAATACATACTATACACACACACACACACACACACACACACACACAGATATCCATACACAATTATCAAATGCGTTCAATTACCTTATTACGCTTATATTTATTAATTGTATAATTATATGCCAAATGAAATGATTATGGTTTTTGTTTGTTTATGTTTCAATTCATGTTTCCGTTTCCGTTTCCGTTTCCGTTTCGTTTTCGTTTCTGTGTTAAATCAGTGTGCTAAAATGCCCCGAATTTTAATAGCTCAAATATTTTCAGTGTTGCAAGTTAGTTATTTTCTAGCCACATTTGGCTGATTTAGCTCTATTTTTTTTGGCAAGTATTTCGGCTTTTTTCCTAAAGCTATTCTCAACACTGGATTTAACGACTGTTGACAACACTGTCATCAAGCAGTGTTGTCAGTTGGCAACACTGTTAACCAGAGAGAGCGAGCGAGAGAGAAAGAGGAAGGGGTAGGGGAAGGGAAAGTCAAGAAGCGTTTAAATATTATTTTTAAATAGTTGCTTTGTTGCTTTTATTTATTTTCGTTGAGTTCAGTTGAGTTCCTTTGATTGATCCATGCCATAGTACGTACACATACATAACAGATACAACAACTTTTATTTGATGTAACTCTTCTGTTTCGGTAAATCGATCGATCGAATATACATATACTTAAATCTATTATGTATTGAAATTTTTTCATTTACTTTGTACGTCGTCGTGCTTGTGTCTAAAACTAAGTATACCAATTCTCCAAGCCCCCCAATTTCCCCTTGCCCCCCCCCCCCCCCCCCCCCCAACTCTGACCCCAAATAAACAGCAAAAGCAAAAGAAAAGCTTCAATTATATGTATTTGCATTGAAAAAACCTAAAAAAAAAACTTTCAAAATATGAGAAAACCAAAACAATTATAAAAAACATCAATTGCATCGTTATTTTTAATGTGTCTTTCGTTGAAAATTGTTTTTTATTTACTTCAAATTATTTTCTGTTCCAATTCGATTTGATTCAAATTACAACTAATGAGCAAAATTTAATTTCGAATATGAAACAAAAGCTAAACGCATAACATTTTTATTTGCACACATTCAAACAGCACACATACATACATACATATGTATCTACATACATATATGTACATATATTCATCGAAATGTGTGCATGTATATGCTAACATATCATCTCTTCCCCCTTGATGAACATTTACGTATATACTATATATATATCCCGATCATCCGTCCTGTCCCCTGAACGTAAATTAGGCAAACATATATGTACACATGCGATAGTATGTGCCATACATCACGTCTGATGTATCTGTATGTGTATATACATCAATGAATTGGTCAGGCATTTATTCTAGCATATCATAGTATGTGCATACATCATGTCATATATGTACACATGCGATAGTATGTGCCATACATCACGTCTGATGTATCTGTATGTGTATTTACATCACTAATCAGGTCAGGCATTTACTCTAGCATAGCGTAGTATGTGCAATCATCATGTCATATATGTACACAAGCGATAGTATGTGCCATACATCACATCTGATGTATCTGTATGTACATACATCAATAATGAGGTCAGGCATTTATTCTAGCATAGCATAGTATGTGCATACATCATGTCATATATGTACTACACATGCGATAGTATGTGCCATACATCACGTCTGATGTATCTGTATGTATATACATCAATGAATTGGTCAGTCATTTATTCTAGCATAGCGTAGTATGCGCATACATCATGTCATATATGTACTACACATGCGATAGTATGTGCCATACATCACGTCTGATGTATCTGTATGTGTATTTACATCACTAATCAGGTCAGGCATTTACTCTAGCATAGCGTAGTATGTGCAATCATCATGTCATATATGTACACAAGCGATAGTATGTGCCATACATCACATCTGATGTATCTGTATGTACATACATCAATAATGAGGTCAGGCATTTATTCTAGCATAGCATAGTATGTGCATACATCATGTCATATATGTACTACACATGCGATAGTATGTGCGTACATCACGTCTGATGTATCTGTATGTACATACATCAATCAATTGATCAGGCATTTACTCTAGCATAGCGTAGTATGTGCATACATCATGTCATATATGTACTACACATGCGATAGTATGTGCCATACATCACGTCTGATGTATCTGTATGTGTATTTACATCACTAATCAGGTCAGGCATTTACTCTAGCATAGCATAGTATGTGCATACATCATGTCATATATGTACTACACATGCGATAGTATGTGCCATACATCACGTCTGATGTATCTGTATGTGTATATACATCAATGAATTGGTCAGTCATTTATTCTAGCATAGCATAGTATGCGCATACATCATGTCATATATGTACTACACATGCGATAGTATGTGCGTACATCACGTCTGATGTATCTGTATGTACATACATCAATAATGAGGTCAGGCATTTATTCTAGCATAGCATAGTATGCGCATACATCATGTCATATATGTACTACACATGCGATAGTATGTGCGTACATCACGTCTGATGTATCTGTATGTACATACATCAATAATGAGGTCAGGCATTTACTCTAGCATAGCATAGTATGTGCATACATCATGTCCCATTTATATGTGTATGTATGTACATCATGTCTGATGTATCTGTATGTATATTTACATCAATAATCAGGTCAGGCATTTATTCTAGCATAGCATAGTATGTGCATACATCATGTCCCATTTATATGTGTATGTATGTACATCGTGGTTACGCACACTTTCCCAACAAACCCCACCCCACCCCACCCCCCCCCCTCGAAAATAGGGGCAGCAGCAAACAACTGAGGTAGGCTCCATTGGCTGGCTAATTAATTTAATTGGCAAATCCGAATATGCTTTGATTTTTGAATACGGAAACAGAAATGTGAAGAATCGAATTAAAGCTGCACAACAATTGGCATTTGTATACACATATGTATGAACTTACATCCTACATCGGGCGATCGATCGTGTACATCATATACGTACGTACATACGTTTCTGGCATACATGCACACATGTATGCATACATGCATACATGTATGCATGCCTACATGTATGCATGCATACATGTATGCATGCCTGCTTGTTTGTATGTATGTGTGCATTAAGGAAAGCCTCTAAATACTTTAACCACACTGAGAAAAGTACGCACACACACACACACACACACACACACACACAATTACATACACACGTTGAAATGGTGAATTATATTTTTGGTCGGGCAGACAACAGCAATAACTCGCACACACACACACACGCACACACACACACACGCACACACACACACAATGGTCTTGGCCCCTTCCCCTAAGAAACACGCACACGCACTTCGATTAAGTACAAAAAAAAACACAAAAATAAATACTAGAATAAAATTTATTAGCGATTGCGAGGCCTTACTCAATCCGAAACTCAAAAGCAAAAAAGTCCAAAAAGCAGCAATTCAAAAAATAAAAATACCAAATTCAGCAGCAAAAAGCAGCAATTCAAAATAAAAATACCAAATTCAGCAGCAACAGGCGCTCGATATCACTACTAATACATACATAAGCACATTCGCATAAATACCACACTCACACACACACACACACACACACACACACATATACACACACACACACATACGCCACACACATACAACCAGCTCTAACAGCTAAAAGAAAACTAACCTCAATGATAACTAACGCTATATGTACCTATATTTACTTTCCGAAAATAATACTAACAGTATTTAAAAAATACCAACCAAATGATGTTTAGCGCAAAAGCAGCGAGCACAATTCGAAAACTGTTTTTAAGCCCTAAGAGATGATCGATTCAATCAATACACAACAACAATAACAAATACAATTACAATTACAATAACAAATACAATTACAATTACAAATACATTTACAAATACAAATACAAATACATTTACAAATACAATTACAATTACAATTACATTAAGTAGTTTAATTATGAATACCTAACTCATGTTAATTGTGCTTTACACAGGCAAATATTCAAAACAAATACAAATACATATACAAATGCAAATGCAAATACATATACATATACAACATATACATACAAACAGTTAACAGTAAAAAGGTCGAAAGCTTCACGTATATAATTGATGATAAAACGCTTTAAATTACGCTCCCACACACACACACACACACACACACACACACACACATACATACATGCGAAATGAAGACACACACACACGGAGAGAAGAGCTTAGCATTTAATTGAATTTAGTTGCGAAATTAACTAATTTTAAGTTGAATTAATTGGTGAACAACTTTTAAGCAATGCTGTAAATTACTTTTTGTAAGTTAAGTTTTAAGCACACACGCACACACGCACACACGCCCACATATTGGCAACTTCGAATCGATAACTATCGATAACTATCGTTAACTATCGATAACTATAATTGACTATACCCTGTACCCGATGAACCCAACAAAGTTGCACAGCACTCACAAATCCGAAGGGTTAGTCCCCTTTCTCCCCCCCCCCCCCCACACACACACACACGCCTACACACACATGTGTGTGTGTGTATGTGTGTGTGTTTGTTTCAATGCAAATTCTAGTCAACTATCGAAATTTGACATAAAATTAAAATTGAGTTGTGCATCAATTAAGAACAAAAAAAAAATTGTACAAATTTTTACTTTGCATTTGTTTAAGTTGGGAAAAAAAAAATTCAAAATTAAATTTGCTGTGCAATTACAAATAAGAGAAACGATAATTTGTTGTACTTTTGTTATGACTAAGCCGTAAACGATTTCGCATAATTTTATATAATTAATATTATGAAACAACAACAAATTGCCAAAATCAAAAAAGCAAAAATTAATAAATCCACACTCCCCATGCCCAAAAATATAAAAAAAAAAAAATCCAAAAAAAAAAACAAAAACATTTCGACATCAATGTAAACAACAACTTTTTATGCACAAAATACTTAAATTAATATACATACATATAAAAAAAACAAAAAGTTGCTAATTTGAAATTTGCAATGGCTTCGCCTGCGAAAACTGATAAACATGATGATGAGACGATGATAATGAGATGATGATGATGAAACGAATTTGGAAATGGTTTATTTTTAGTCCTTTATTTAAGTGACACACACACACACAACCACACACACACACAACTACACACACACAATACATGTAAATATACACAACAAATACAAGAAACTAAACAACAACAACAACAACAGCAACAACAAACCGCAGCAAGAACTATTATGGTGATGGTGTTTAACACACACACACACACACACACACACACGCACATACACAGATACAAATACAACACGCACACAGACAAACAACAAGAAGAATATGAAAGTCTACACACACACACACACGTTTGATTTCCTCTACTCCCCCCTCTCTCTCTCTCTCTCTCGCTCTCTCTCTCTCTCTCTCTGTATATTGCCACACACTCCGCCACACAACGGTAACGAGTACAACAACAACAACAACAACAATAACAATAACAACAACGAAATTACAAACAATACAATATTAATCCCAACAGTAAAAATACAAAAACAAAAACGAAAACAAAAAAATAATCAAATTAAAAAAACAAAAAGAGTATCAAACAGAGTCCAGGTTCAAGTTAAAGAGAGAAAAGAGAGCACACAACATGTGTTTGACTGTAACTGTAACTGTGACGTCGATTGACTGCAGCTCGAAGCTGAAGCAGAAATCTCTTCAGTTAGCTTCGATCTGCAGCGAGGCGCAGTTCAGTTTTCGGATCAGGTCTAGCCAGATATTGAAATGTCGACGAACAATCAGAAAGGAAATTAATTTGTCCACTTGTTAAAGCCGAAATTCTTCTTCTTATTTTGCCACAATATATACATATATGAACCTCCTCAACTTTGACCCCCAAATCTCTCTCATCTGATGCAAAAACAGTAAATAAATCAAAATCAAAAACAAACCGAAAAAAAAAACCAAAAAAAAAAAAAAAGAAATGAAAAATACATTTTTTTTTTATATGTAGGCCACTAAATTGTAATTTACCATAAATATCAAATAAATCCAAAGTTAAATTAAAAGTTAAAACAATAGAAAAAACGTTAGAGTATGTGAGCGGCAATCTAGAAATTGCAATATGCATATATTTGAATTGAAACGAAACACTAAATCAAAAAAAAATATATATTATATTTGATGAAAAAAATGCTTGCGAATTATTAATGATAATTTTTCGATAAAATCCTCAACTAAAAACGAAAAAAATATATAAAAAACTTGATAAAAAAAAAAAAAAAAAATACCAACCACCTACAAAATTCGATAAACCAAAAACAAATTCTCAACTCGTTGTCCTTGGGCTAATGCGACGTTTTCTGACTTTCTTCCCTACTTTGTCGTCAGGTCAACTGACGACAAATGCTACAACTTCTACAACAACAACAAACAACAACAACAACAACAACAACAACAACTTCTACTCTGAACAAACAAACAACCATAACTCAACAACAATAAAAACCACAACAACAACTCAAACAACAACAACGCCAACAACAACAACATCATCAACAGCCATCACAAACGCCTCTGGCATCTGTGGGCTTAATCTCTCCACATTCGCAGCCAATTGCAACAACAATATCAGCGCAGGCAGCACGGGCAGCGGCAGCGGCAGCAACGGCGGCATACTTACACCCTCGCTGCCTCAGCAACAGCAGCAGCAGCAACAGCAGCAACAACAGCAGCAGCAGCAGCAGCAACAGCAGCAACAACAGCACCAACAACAGCAGCAGCAGCAACAGCAACAGCACCAACAACAGCAACAGCACCAATTGAGCAATGCAGGCAGCGGCAGTCAGTCAAGCAACGGTATACTCGGCTGCAGTCCGCCCGCTGCGAACACACCAACAACTGCGCAGCAGCAAATGTTCGCCGCGGTGATGGCCAATATGGCGGCCACAGCGAACGCATCGGCCTCGACCAGCGGCAACAGCGCCAACAGTTCGCTAAACAACTCGCAACTGAACACATCCGGCGGCAGTTTGAACGCCTCCAGCGGCGGCGATGATTTTCGCTGCAATCCGTGCAACAAGAATCTGAGCTCGCTGACCCGGCTCAAGCGGCACATACAGAACGTGCACATGCGGCCCACCAAGGAGCCGGTATGCAATATCTGCAAGCGTGTGTACAGCTCGCTGAACAGTTTGCGCAACCACAAGAGCATATACCATCGCAATCTGAAGCAGCCGAAGCAGGAGCCGACCACCGGTCAACAGGCCGCCAGCACCTATTACCATCAGCAGCTGAACCATCACTCCTCCTCATAGAATTTCATGTACTTTGACTATCATCATCACCACCAGGCCAATGTGAACTTTTGAAGCTGCAGCTAAAATGTTGGGTGTTCAACGGCAACTGCAACGGCAACTGCAACCGCAACCGCAACCGCAACTGCAACTGCAACTGCAACTGCAACTGCATTCGCTCCTCCTGGCTACGGGCTATATTTGCATAGTAAATACAGATTAGAGGAAACCTTTGTTAAGTTTGTCAATTATATGAAAATGCGCGATACACATTTGCAAATACGAGTAACTGTAATCTTAATCAAATTAAAGCAACATATATACTTGCATAGATACATATGTACACACGATCATACACACAAACATACACGCACACACACACACATTTACATTTACATTATACAACACACAAGTATACAAAATGGAGAGAATTACGACAACGGCGCTTCTGTATGTATGTATGTACATATTTGGGATATTTACAGTCGCCTGCAAAGCGCCTGCATAAAGTAGACTTGGCTTGACTCTCTCCACTCTGCACTCTACTTCTTCCCGAGCCCAACTGTAGACTTGCAATGTTAGTGTTGCTTGAAATGAATGGCGTGGAGTTCAGTTAAGATTCCGGCAATCGATCCAAAGTCAACTTTATGCAGCTTTGCTGGCAACTCTGAATATCCCAAATAAACACGTTTATATATGCAGAGCAAAATAATTACATTCTAGGCTAGTAACACTTAGTTGCCTTTTGTAGTTGTAAGCAAATCAATTAAAACTTAATCAGAATCAGTAACAGTAACAGTAACAGCAACAGTAGCAGTAACAGTAACAGTAACAGTAACAGATCTAGACATAGAACCACACACAATTTGTGCTGGTAAGCGGGAGGTGCTCTAAGCTATGCTCCAGTTATCGTTCTACTATATAGATAGATATACTCCACATAAGTATGTATGTATGTATGTGCATTTGTCTCTGTTTACACTCACGTACATAAGTATATATACACACGCACACGCATATTAGCAGCACGTGGGGCAAGTGTTATAAAATGTCTTGAAATCTTCTCATTTTCCAATCATTTTTTTTTCCATATTAATAAACTAAACATAGAGTAGAGTTGAAAAAAAAAAAAAAAAACAGAGAAATGATAAATTACAAAAAGGTGCCGGTAGTGAATTCTTCAAATGGCTTTAATAAAATACAATTTAAACAAAAATACAGCTAAGTAAATATATATATAGAGACTTAGAGGTAAGCCTAGGCACAAATCGAATCAGTTGTGCAAATCGTAGCCTTTAAAGCTTTTTATACACAAATTCGTTTTTTTTTTAATACCACATAAAGAAGAATGAGAATAAGTTGAAAATCAAAAAAAAAAAAAGCGACCGACCGAACGACCGACCAATTGCGAAGTTATGTATTTAGATGAAATGCAAAACATAAATGATAATTTAATTATGTAGGCTTAAGCTAAGCAACCAACAACACTCTCTCACACACACACACACACACACACACACACACACACATACGCACATATGATATTTTATAGACTTACAATAAATAAGAGAAAATATACAACATAATAATTACTACTATTAAAAGTTTATCATATACACATTTGTTAACATCTAGGCTAATGCTGGTTTTTTTTTTTTTTAAAATATATATATCTTTTTTTTTTTGGTATTTTTTAAGAGATTGTAGATATATATAGACATGGCAAAATGTTAACCGGATACTTTATGGAGTGCACCTGTGTTCGTTAGTTTATAGTTTTAAGCAAGAGCAATGCCTACATTCACACATACACATTAATCACACACACACACACATATACGATATATATATCTATATATCTATATATATCGATTCGATTTATGAATGTAAGAAAGCAATTGCAGTATGGGAGTTCTTTGATTATAACACTGTAATAATAAAAACCTACACATAAAACGCATATATTTCATTTAACCAGCTCGAAATAATAATCGAGCTATATACATATATAGTATTTGTATATTTGATCAGTTCGAAATGTCAGGTAGCCGGTCAATGAAGCACTCAATCAATCAATCAATCAGTCAATCAATTAATCTATCCAAGAATCCATCACTATCACCATTAAATTGCAATCAATCAGTCATCAATCATTACACACACACACACACACACACATACTCACTCACACACACACACACACACACATTGTATCTCTCTCTCTCTCTCTCTCTCTCTCTCTCTCTCTCTCTCATTATCTATGTATATCTCTAACATGCCGGACAATATATAAAAATTTATTTTAGAGCGAAAGCCTGTCGATTCTCTAATTGTGTCACACAGAAAATAGATATTTGTGTGTTTGTGTGTTCAGATTGGATCGCAGAAGCTGCGATAATAAAAAACACAAATTCACCTACTTACTTTAAAAAATATTATAACATAACATAAACATTGTGAAAGCAAGCAAGAGAGTCATTTGTTTTACTTAACATAAGTATTGCCCCCCCTCCCCCCCTCGCCCCCACTGTTTCGAGCAACAATTACTAATACGTATAATACCAAAAAAAAATGCAACTCCTAATCACACATCCATTGCGCTCCAAGTCCCCGCATCACAGTGTCCCGTATTCTGGTAACCAGCTAACCCAAGGTGTGTTCCTGTGCTCCCGATCCTGTCACCACCAACAAACAAATCGAACAGCTGTTACCTGCCAAATGTTAAGTATCAATCCAAATGTCTTTCACACACACACACCTGCACACACACACCTGCACACACACACCTGCACACACACAAACCTTTTTATTAAGTCCAAGCCATATATATTTTGTCTAATACTATAAAGCCCAACCTGACCCCTCCCCCTACCATAACCGCCCCCAACCCCGCCCCCGCAAAGAGCACATTTGAAAAATCGGTATATTTGGTTGATTTTGAACCGAAACCCAAATTGAACCAACCGCATCACAAAGGCAAAGGTGCTGCGCTTGAGTTTGAAAAAAAAGAGACACTAGTGACAACAGAAATTAGTCGAGATAATCACAAAAATAACAATCACGAAAAAAATATAACAAAAAAAAAAAACAAAAAAAAGAAAATATTACTAAAAAAACATTTTATATACTACAAATCAATCAGGCCAAACATGTTTCAAAATTTTGCTAAAACAAAACGATAAATTGGTTTTAAAACTATACAAGAAAATTTCCAAAAAAAAACAATATATATTTCACAAAAAAAAAAAAACAACCATTGGTACAGATATTCAAGATTTGCCGAGGAACGAAGCGAAGAAACAAAATATCTTTTGTACGAATCTTTTTTTGGTGAGTTCTGATCAACTCACCTGGTTGCAGCCCTGCGAAAGAAAATGGTAAAAATCAAAAAAATAAAAATTCCAAAAAAATGATGAAGCAAAAATAACAACATTTCGCATCGCAACCAAAATTTTTGCCTAAAACTGCACAAAATTTGTCCAAATTTTGGACAAAACTTGTGCAGCTTCCACGAGAGCCGCAAATACAAATTTCAACTTAACATGCAACAAAAAAAACAGTTAAAAAAAAAAACAAAACCGAAACAGAACAGTTTTTATTAATATTTTATTTACATACATGTTTTTGCGAGAAGAAACAAAAATGTTTGCAAAATTTGCCAAAATAATGAAATTTTAACCACATTGATGATGATTTTTATTAAATGAAATTCAAATGAAACAGAGACAAAAGCGAAATTCCAAAATGAAACATATATAATCACATATATATATTCCAAATATTAGCAAAAAAAATCAGCAAAATTACAATTGTTTTGAGCCTGGATTTGTTAGTGTAATATTATGTAAAGTAAATAATACAAAAAATACGAATACGAAAACGAAAACCAAAAACACATCAAACAGAACAACAACAGAACACTAAAAAAAAGTTAACAGAACAACAACAGAACACAAGACAACAAACGAACACAACACACACACACACACACACACACACCTGACGTGTGCAAATCACGAACTAACAGACAAGCAAGATATACAGATGCAAACATACAAATCAAACAACAGAAACAACAACAGAAACAGCAACAGCAACAACAGTAACAGCAACAGCAACAACAACAGAAACCAAGTCAAATATACAGAAAAGTCACTATTGTCTCTTTTTTTCTTCTCTTCCTATATGACGTATAGGTGGCAGCACCAGCCTACTCGGCGGCGTCATAGTGCCCGGTGGTGGTGACAACCCTAGTAATAGTAGTAGCAACAGCCAACAACAACAACAACAACAACAAGTAGAACAACAGCCAACATCACAACACCAACTCCAACTCCAACTCCAACATCATTCCACACAACATAACCCACAACAACAACAACAACAACAACTACAACTGCAACAAGAACGCGAACGCGAACGCGAACGTGAACGAGAACGCGAGAGAGAAAGAGAGCGAGAGCGAGAGCGAGGCAACAGCGAGCGCAGCAGCCTGTCCCGCTCCTCGCAGTGCGCGGCCGGCGTCGACGCGACGCCGTCGCCGTCGCCGACAGCGAACGCCACTTACCACAAGCGCGAAAGGGAGAGGGAGAGGGAGAGGGAGAGAGAGAGGGAAAGGGAGCGGGAGCGTGAGCGTGAGCTGGAAGGAGCACAGATAACGCCGGGAACAACACCACCGCCGCCGCCGCCGCAGCAGCATCATGGTCTATCGCCGCATTTTGGCCAGCATCCGCTGTCGATGCTCTCGAGTCATCATCCGCATCCGCATCAGCAGCAGCTGCAGCTGCAGCAGCAGCTGCACTCGCACCACGATCTGTCGCCAGTCGGAGCGCACGCTGTGGTCGCCGCCCATCATCATGCGCACGCGATGGCGGCACGGGCCGGCTCGCCGCTGGAGCGACATCATTTGCTGCAGCATCAGCAGCATCATAGACGCGCCTCGCTCTCGCCCTCTGCCGCGGTTGGCAGCGGCGTCAGTTCCGCTTCGTCACGGGCCACGGGAGCTCACGATGTTGCGGCGAATCGTCTGCTGTTGCCCCTCCCCCTGAATGCGTGCCATCGCTGCGATGTGTGCGGCAAGCTGCTGAGCACCAAGCTGACGCTGAAGCGTCACAAGGAGCAGCAGCATCTGCAGCCGCTCAACAATGCCGTCTGCAATCTCTGCCACAAGGTC